>PVKH010009032.1:0-19232 GCA_004027955.1 Chaetophractus vellerosus
ACCTGCCCTGCCCGTGGCGGCTTTTGCCTGTCCGTGGCAGCTTTTTGCCCTGCCCACGGGGGCTCCGGCCCGCCCATGGCGGCTTGCCATTCTCAAGGCGGTCTGCCCGCTAGGAGAGGTCCCCGGGAACCGAACCCAGGGCCTCCCATGTGGTTTCCCAGCGAGCTCTTTATCCACTGAGCTATCTAGCCGGGCCCTAGGTAATATGCTTTAAAGTGAGGAAGTGAGAGTCCTCCAACTTTGTTTTTCTTTTTTAAGATCTTTTAGGCAATTCCAGGCTCCTTACACTTCCAAAGAAATTTAATAATTGGTTTTTCTACTTCTGCAAAAAAGGCAATTGGGATTTTATTTGGATTGCATTGAATCTGTTAATCAATCTGGATAGAATTGATATCTTAACTATATTTAGTCTTCCAATCCATGAACACAGAATATCCTTCCATTTATTTAATACTTCTTAAGTTTCTTTTAGCAATGTTTTGCAGTTTTCTAAATTCACATTCTTTATGTCCTTGGTTAAGATTCTTAAATATTTGATTTTTTATTTGCTATTATAAATGGATTTTTTTCTGATTTCCTCCTCAGATTGCACATCAGTAGGGTACAGAAACTCTATTGATTTTTGTGCATTAATCTTATATTCTACCATTTTGCTGAACTCATCTATTAGTTCTAATAGCTATGTTGTGGATTTTTCAGGAGATTCTAGATATATGATCAAATCCTCGGTGAGGAGTAAAAGTTTTACTTCTTCCTTTCCTGTTTGTGTGACTTTTATTTTTCATCTAGCCTAATTCTCTAGCTGGAACGTCTAGCACTATATTTTATAACAATTGTGACAGTGGCCATCCTTGTCTTTTTCCTGAACTCAGAGGGAAATCTTACAGTCTTCACTATGGAATACTACACTAGCTGTAGGTTTTCCATATATGCACTTTACAATATTGAAAAACTTCCCTTCTACTCCTATCTTCTGGTGTGTTTTTATCAAGAATGGGTGCTGTAATTTGTCAAATGCTTTTACTACATCAGTAGAGATGATCATGTGATTTTTCTTCTTCAATTTATCAATGTGGTTTATTTGGCTATTTTCTTATGTTGAACCTCCCTTGCATAACTGGGATAAAACAAATTGGTTGTGGTGTATAATTCATTTAAGGAGCTTTGGGATTCTGTTTGCAAGTGTTTTGTTGAGTATTATTGCATCTATATTCACCATATGTATATATATATGTAGTTTTCTTTTTTTGTAGTATCTTTATCTGGTTTTGGCAGTAGGTTGATGCTGACTTCATAGAATGAGTTTTGTAGTGTTCTTTCCCGTTCAATTACTTGAAAAGCTTGAGCAAGATTGGTATTAGATTATCTTTGAATGATTGGTAAAATTCACCTGTGAAGCCATGTGGTCCTGGGCTTTACATCTTTGGGAGATTTTTGATTACTCTTTCAATCTCTTCAGTTGTGATTGGTTTGATGATGTCTTCTATTTTTTCTGTGGTCATGTAGATGGCTTGTGTGTTTCTAGGAATCTGCCCATGTCCTCTATATTGTCTTGTTTTTTTGTCACACAATTGTTCATAGTATCCTCTTATGACCTATTTACTTCTGTGAAGTGAGTAACATCCTCCTCTCACTTCTGATTTTATTTATTTGCATCATCAATCTTTTTTTCTTTGTCAGTCTAACTAATGTTTTGTCAAATATGTTGATATCCTCAAAGAACCCACATTTTTATGGTTCCATGTTTTTTGTTCCAATTTCATTTATTTCTGCTCTGATATTTTCATCTTGACTTCAGCTTGATTTGGAGTTAGTTTTCAGTTCTTTTTCTCATTCTTCCAGGTGTGCAGTTGGTCTTCAATTTCAGCTCTTTCTTCTTTTTTACTGTAAGCATTGTGGGCTGTAAATTTTCCTCTCAGCACTGCCTTTGCAGTGTCCCATAGGTTTTGATATGTTGCGTTCTTATTTTCATTAATCTCAAGATATTTCTTGAATCTGCTTTCAATTTCTTCTTTGACCCACTAATTAAAAGTGTGTTGTTTATGAATTTTCCCTTTTTGGATCAATTATTAGTTTCCAGCTCCATTCTGGTATGATAACAGAAAATGTTTTGTATAATTTCAATCTATTAAAATTTATTGAGACTTATCTTTTAATTCAACATATGATATATCTTGAAGAAGGATCCATGAGCACTTGAAAAGATAGTATGACCTGCTGTTTTGGGGTGCTGTGCTCTATTGATGTCTCTTAGGTCTAGTTCATTTATCATATTATTCATTTTCTCTGTTTATTTCTCCTTTAGCGAGATGTTCTACCCAATACTGAGAGTGGTGTATTAATTCTCCAACTATTATTGTGGAGATTTCTATTTCTCCCTTTAGTTTTGCCAGTGTGTGCCTCATGTATCTGGGGGCACTCAGGTTAGATGAATAAATATTTAGTATAGCCATTTCTTCTTGATGAGTTTCCCCTTTTATTAATATATAATAACCTTCTTCATCCCTTATAACAGCTTTGCCTTTGAAATCTCTTTTATCTGATATTAGGATCACTACTCCAGCTTCTTTTTGGTTACTATTTGCATAGAAAATTCACCACAAAATCAGTTATGAGAATACATTTTGTCTTGGGGAAAATTTCCCCTGTCTTTAGACCTATGGGACTTAGAAAATAATGTACTGATTCCAATATACAAAGGAGGGATATGAACAGGATACACATTTGCATTAACAATAAGAGAATTGGAGGGAGAGAGTCTTGGTTCTCCAACTGAACTGAGAACCTGTATGACATATCCCATTAAGTTTCAAAATCTGAGAGTCATCCCTAGATGGCTTGAAATTCTATGGGCCACTTAGGGCCCAACGTTTCCTCAGGCTTGCCCATTGGCCAATTTCTCAGCTTCACCAACATCAAGTATATGGGTGGTGATTTAGCTCCAGACCTCATCCTCCAAGAATATTGGGGTGAAGGCCGCACTTTCCCAAATCTCTGGGTGACAGTCTCAACCTTCATGGTATAGTGATTGGCTGCAACATACACCCTAATCTCCGGCATACCGACTGAACCCACACAGAACAGAAGGGTGGTGACCTGATCCTTCTTAACCTATGTTGAAGAGACCCTGCCCACTCAGAGACACGGTGTGAGGACCTAACCCTCCCCAACCAATTGGGAATTTGCTCCACCCTCTCTGTAACATGGTACAAACACTTCCTGAATATTATATTGAAAGATCTGTCCTCCTCAAATGAAAAGGCAAACTCTCCCTCTCCTAAAACATGTATGTGATCCCTTGCTTATCCATAGAAGATATCTTAATTCCAGACTTCATCTTCATGGTTTTCCTCTTGGAGCTCTTTTCCCTTTAATCTCTCATCCCTGTTCCTGTTAGTACAGGCAGGCAGTGGTTTCATTGGTACAGAAATCTGAAAAAGCTGTTGGTTTAGCACACAGGAAACAGGGGTCCAAGCCATCAGACACTAAGACTTTCTAAGAGTCCTTCCTGGTTAACTGCATTCTCTATCCTGATTTACAAGTTGCAAGTTTAGGTAAGTCTTTACATGGGCCATTATCCTCTTGGGGCTTGTTTTCTGGAAGCTTACTAGTTTTTTTTTTTTTTTTTTTTTTTTGGTGCCCAGCAAGGCTGATCACATTTCACACTTTTTTTCATGCATTTTTCTCTAAGCTGCAAGAAGAAGCCAGGCTGCATTTTCCACATTTACTTTGAAATCTCAAATAAATATCAAAGCTCATCATTCTAAAATTCTGCTTTCCATCTAACATCAGGAGTCAATTTTGCCAAGATCTCTGCAATTTTTCAACAAACATCACTTCCAGTTTCCAATAACAATTTCATCATTTCCTTATAAGACCTCACCAGAAATACTTGTAGTATCTATATTCTTACCAACAGTCTTTTAAAAAGCAATCTAGGCCTTTTCTATCAAGATTCTCACACTTACTTCAAAAAATACATTTTATGCATTGAGAAAACCATTTCAGCACATTGGTAATTCCAAGGAGCACAACCACACTCTCCTAGTATGAATTTCTTTTTAGTTTGCACTTATGCAAAGTACCTGGAATATGCTAGATTCCTTAAAGGTGATTGATTATGGGTAAAAGTTTGCAGTCCTGAATTTCAAAATCAATGCATCAGCAAAGATGTTATCTCACCAAATTCATCCAATGTTGATCCTGGAATTTCAGCAATGTGGTGAAACAAGATGGCTACCCATTATCTGCAAAGGTCTCTGTTGGCCCCTACAGAATCTACCATCTCTTGGAGCTCAGCTCTGAACAAGAAGGCTTAGGGCTTGAGTTATGCAGGGCTTTAGCACTTTGAACATCTTAGGAGCTTCTGTATTTCTGCAAACCTTACTCTCACATGGCAGAATCAAATGTAGCAGCTCCTTTTCCTGGGGACTTTCTCTCTCTCTCTGTTTCCATTTATATTAGATCCAGCAAGGGGGCAGAGACTCAACATGAATCATACCTCACTGATGTAGTGAAAACAAAAGTCTAAATGTATTCCTGTGATTGTGGTAGCCATTGGTTGCACTGGTTGCACTAAGTTCATTTCAGGGGCCTTTAGTTTCAAAACAGCCATTCTCCTATTGGGATTCATGGCAAAATCCCAAATAGCCACACAATTTGTTCTGACATCTCAGTCTTCTGACAGTGTTCAATATACTCTGATCACTACTTCCTTGTCCTTTTCAAGAACCTCTTAAACAAGAAAATTCCTTCTTCTCCAGACTCAATCTAAAAACCGCTTTTTCTTCTTTTTATACACTGTCCTAGAATTCTCATGTATATATTCAATTGTTTCAAATTATTCCTTCTCTGTCTCTAAAATGATAGTGGTTCAACATGTATCAGCATTCCATTTCTCTCCTTGCATAGTTAGAGGCACTAAAAGTAAATATATCCATGACATTATCTCTAGTTCCCTAAAACAAAAATCGTTCCTCCTCTACTCTCTAATTTAAATAATTATTGTATCACCATGTCATCCAGTGGTAAATCATTTATGTGCCTTCTTTGAAGCACACAAGTATAAATAAGCATAGCTATTATTTCCACACTGAGTAATATTACTGCCCTTGCTTCCCCTGCCATTCCAAGCAGACATATTCCCAAACCATACTTCTTACATTTATAAACAGTTTAAATATCCATTCCTAAGAGTATTATCACTGGACCCTGAATGAAATTAGTCCTCCTTTCCCCTCCTTGTTACTTAATTAGAACTCCACATTTCCTTCATGACAATCATCTAATTCATCATTTTATATTTCTTTTCTTCTGTTTGTTTATTTATTAATAACAATTTATTAATTGTTCCCACTGAAACAATTTTTGAAATATATCCCCCAAATGCTATGATGAGGTAAGTTTTTCTTTCAATATCACTAATTAATTTTAAATCTAGAGAAAATTCATCTTCACAATTACCTAACTTGCCATCTGATGGCTGACCGAGTTAGCTTTTTTTCCCTTGAACTGATTGCCATCTTTACTTCTCACATACCACTACACACTCACTTCTGCATTTGGACTACCTTGAAACTTATCTTTCAGGTGAAGGAGTGCAGAGAAAAACAATTCACACTCCATTGTACAAGAAGAAAAAGAATTTCAGATGCAAATTATTCTAAATTTCAATCTATCCCCTTACTTCTTCCCCTTTCTCTCTTGCATTGGATATACAGATGCCAAAGAGACTCCTAACTATGCATTTCCTTGTATCTCTCATCCCATCATCTAGCCCTTTATGAATGCTAGGCAGCCTAATAGTCACAAAGGAAACAATTGGGAAAGAGTAGTCCTAATTGGAACCTGACTAAACCACATACCCCTCACAGAGATTAACCCTCATTACTATCTTCCTGAGCATTCACTGCAACCTACTTTCAGAGTCTGAAAATCCATCAAAACTTTTTTGAGACACTTGATCTCCTCTTTCTGATGACATTTTATTTTGCCATAGCCTATTCCCATATGCTATCAGATTCAATGATTATTTGATTAAATTTCATTTCTAAAATGAAGGTCTTTCCCTCATGGTGAAAATTCTTTGAAGTTCTCACCAAATGCCAAACATAATGAAAAAAACATTGAAACTTTATCTTTTTAGGAGACTTTAATGACTCTGTTGTCCTCAGAGTTTCTTGCTTTCTCTCAGAGCACTGTTTAGTTGGTGGGCCCTAATTTAAAGAATAATGAATCAACAGCCATATAAACCATAGGATCTACCATATTTACCCAGTGTGCCAAAATGATAATCTGAACAAGACATGCCACCTACACAAAATCACTTCCTTCCAGTTAAGTTGATCTTGTAGATGCAGTTAAGGCAAACAAATTATGTATGTTAATTCATCCAAAGAAACCACTTTGGTCACTACTGCAGAACAAGAGTGTGCTGCATGCATTGTCCAGAGGGACTAAGGATGGAGAGACTGATAAAACAAAGGGAAAATTATGAGTTGATAACTCCATTCCTGGGTAGACAGCTCAGCCCTGATACCCTCAGGGCAAGAACCTTGGTAAAACCTGTGTCTGATTATCCAAAAGCAAGGGAAAAGGACAGATTCCTCCCTCCAAGAGGAAGGGTGGCACACAGGACTGTTTATGGTTTCCCTTTGAAGAATATAACTAGAACAACTCACTAGCTCAGAAGAGCTACTGGAATTTAAGAATTCATCTCAGTGGAAGAGTTTTCTGAAGAGTGTCATTTTCTGGCTAGCCAGAAAAGTGAAGGAAGACAGAATGTCCTCCCCCAAATCTTTCCCAGTCATAGTAGACTTCCTTCAAGTGCATTCCTGCCTGCCTGACACAGTATTGTCTACTTTAAATGGCAGTATTAAAGTTTTAGAAAAAATGGAACCAAAAATCAAAGAAGAGCTGTGAAATAAAACAAGTTAGCACTAGAGATAAATTGATCAACTGAGCAATATCATCAACATAAGCAGATGCTTAAGTATCAAAAAAGTAACTCCCAACACAAAGAATAAGGAAGATATGGTCCATGCAAAGGAAAAAGACAAGATCCTAGATGAGACACAATATTTAAGACAACATATATGATGTCCAGAAAACATCATTAATAATTTAAGAGATGAACTATAATATGATCAAAGACATAATGGATATTAAGGTCACTCTGTGAGTGAGTAAAGAACTATTTGAGAACCTGCAAAAATCTAACAGTGTTTATAAAAATGAAAGAAAAAAGGGATGAGATTAAAAATATATTAGAGGCATTTAACAGCAGATTTCAAATGTTAGGAAAAGGAATAATGAATTCAAAGACAGAACATTTGAACTTGAAAACATCAGAGAAGACAGAGAAAAAAGAATACAAAATTTGAACAGGGTCTCAGGGAACAGAGGGACAAATTGAAATGCACAACCATTCATGTTATAGATCTCTCAGAAGGGGAAGAGAAATGTAAGCAGGTTAAAAGAATATTTGCTGGAACACTGACAAAAAATTTTCCATCCTTCATGAAAGACATGAATATCAATATTTAAGAAAGAAGAATATGTCGCTGTACACACAAGACAATAGATCTTATGGTGATGAAAGACACAATGTCAAAAATATTTTTTATTACTTCAAATTTTTTCAATTTTTGTACTTTACTTGTTATTTTTAAAACTGCCACTATGATTTCCATTTTCTAATTAATTTTATTTGGTTATTTTGTTGGATTCATTTTTTCAGAAGTTTTTGATCACAGAAGGCCACAACTTTGGCAAGAGTGGATCATTGATGTATGTTGTCAGTGATGGGGGAGGTATGGGAGGAGGTACACATGGGGCATACTGCTAAGGCATATGGATGTGTTCAAATGTTCATTAGACTTTGTCAGAATGGGTGGAGATCCACACAATAACCAAAGAAATATCAAATTCCCAACCTGGGGAACTCTGCCACATTCTCTAATAGGACATCAAGAATCTCCCAAGTACAGGGGCAGTGACTAGTGAAGGAGGATAGACCACTGCAATGGCCCCTTGATATTCATGACTGTACTTACAAACCTTTCCTTTTGAAATAGAAACTTAGCCTAGTATTATATAATACCTAAGAGTTACCCCTGACATCCTCCTCCTTGCTCATACATGGCCCCTATCTAAACCAAACTCAGCATACAAATGCATTACCTTCCCCCCAGCATGGGATATGACTAACAGGGATGAGCTTCCCTGGCACCAAGGAATTAGTACCAAGCACCACCTAGCAATGCACCTGGAAAAAGACCTTAACCAAAAGGGGGAAAGCTTAAATACAAATGAGTTTTATGGCTAACAGGGTTCAAAGTGAGTTGGGAGGTCATTCCAGAGGTTACACTTATGTTCATATCAGCAGGATCTCATTAACTGCCACAGTAAATATTGCCTAAAATAGCAGGGCTCATGAGGGCTCTATAGACATCTAGACACTACAGACAGGGCAGACAGCTCAGAAGTTTGGTGCCCTGCCAGGGGGGCCTACATTGGAATATACACTCCCCAGTGTGAAAGGGTTGGACTTATTTGTGGATTCCCTACAAGTGGCTCTTCTGCTCCTTATATTTAAACCTATAGTTAGTACTAAACTTGATACATGTATATCCAAGAAACTTAAATCTTTGGGCTGTCTATGTGCCAGTTGGCCCCTGAATCTCAACAGAATTGCAGCACCTACTCTCCAGTACATTGGACTCATCCAGGACAGCTATCAAGAAGATGATGACAGACAACACCCATCCCAAGGAACAGAGAGAGTCTGCAACTTCAAGCAAGATATTTCCATCCATCAGCCCCATGGGAACTAAGCCCCCTCTCAATTATAGGCAGAGTCGGCATCACCATCCCAGAATCTTTGGGATTGGGGAATAAACAATGGACTAGACTTATGGTTATTCTAATATAGGCTTACTGTTATTCTAAAAATGGTCACTGATGTGGAGGCAGTGGCCAGCAGAAGTTCTTAGGGGAGGGAGAGGGAAAAACAGGTGTAATATAGGGCCATTTCTGGGACATTGGAATTGTCCTGAATGATGTTGCAATGATGGATACAGGCTATTATATATTTTCTCATAATTTGCAAAATTGTGCTGGACAGAGTATAAATGATAATGTAAAGTATAAACCATGCTTACTGGCAATGCTCCAATATGTGTTCAGCAATTGTAACAAATGTACCACACTAATGAAGATTGTGGTTAATGTGAGAGAGTGTGAGAGGGGTAGGGAATAGGGCATATTAGAATCCCCTATATTTTCATGCAACATTTATGTAAAGTTTCTTTAAAATAAATTAATTTTTTAAAAGACAAAAAAAAAAAGAAGGGCAGTGTCCACAAACCAAAGAAATTGCAGTTTATCTACTGAGACATCTATGATTCAGATTTTCAAAAGACAAGATAAAGAGATGATTTTGGGGGCAGCAAGAGCAAATCAATGCATCACTTACAAGGGAGCATCAATAAGGCTAAGTGGTAATCTCACTTCAGAAACCATGGAGTTGAGAAGGCAGTGGTATGATAGACTTAAGGTACTGGAGGAGAAAAACTGCTAGCCAAGAATTCTTTATCTGGTAAAACACTCCTTCAGAAATGAAGATGAGCTGAACTCTTTACAGGCAAAAATATCTGAGGGGATATTTTACCAAAATATCAAATCTCCATATATGAAAAAATAACTGCTTCCACAACTGTTGTGATTTGAGTCTTTGGGACCCCAGAAAATTACGTTCTTAAAATGGTCCATTCCTGTGGGTGTGAACTGACTGTAGGGATGACCCTTTTATTAGATTACTTTCAGTTAAAGACTATCTGATTAGATTACTTCAGTAAGGTAATGCCCAATGTGGATCATAATATTTTCACTGGAATCCTTTATAAATGGGTGAATACACAGAGAAAAGAAGCTATGGAAATAAGGAGAAATTCCCAAAAACTGAGAAATTCAGGAAGCAAAATCTGAATTAACAGAACACAAAAACTGAAAGGAAACCACAGAAGTCAGAAGCTAAAAGGAACTTGATGAGAGGAGAGGGGAGAGATGAGCAGATGCCACCATATGCCTCACTATGTTCCCTGCCAGATGAGAGAGGACTTCAGGATCATGGGTGATTAGTCCCCTGTTGAATCCTTGATTTGGTTATTTTTATGGCCTCAGACTGTCAGCTTTTAACTTGAAGGTCAAATACATGTCCTGTGCTCAAAAAATATTATTTCACACCTTTAACATGGCAAATGAATCCCCAACATCTTGGGTTTCCTTTCCAAAATTAAATGGGTAATTTTGGAGGTAAACAATTTTTTAAGTAAATTTAAATGTGTTTCTATACTTACACATGTTACTTTAGTCAACTCTCCTCTACTAAATGAGGAATTATATTTAATCCCATCTATGCCCTTTTCCCTTAAGGTTGTAATTGGATCCTAATTTTCCCTGCAATTTCATAAATTGTTTTGTAATTATAAATCATACCTTTTAAAAATAACAACAAAATCTATAATACCTTAAAAGAAACTAAATTGTATATCATAGTGACTATGCATTAAGCAATAGCTTCTCAATCTGATGTATAAAAAAAAAAACAAATAAAATATATGTAAATTGGATTTATCAAAATAACTTTTGTGCTTCAAGGGACAGTATCAAAAATTTGCAGTCAATTCTCATAATGGGAGAAAATTTGTAAATAGATAACTAATCAATGTTAGTAGCCGTATGTTGTAATAAAAATACTTACAACTGAATAATGAAAAGGGAAATTACCCAGTTGAAAATAGGCAGCATATTTCTATACAAGTGTATCCAAATTATATATACAAATAACAAAAGGAATGCATAAAGGTATCACTACCAGTAGGTATTAGTGAAATTCAAATAAACACCACAATGAAATAAGACCTCTCACCAACTTTGATGACTACAATAAAAAATAAAAACCTGGGAAATAGGAGATGTTGCTAATGAAATGGATAAATTGTAACTCTAGCCCATTATTGGTGGCAATGTTCATGGTTGCACCTGCTGTAGAATATAGTTTCATGATTTCTGAAAAAGTTACACATAAAGTCATTATGCCTGTGCAAACTCACTCCATGATACTTGTAAGCATACTTGAATACCAACAGATGCATTACAAATAATAGCCAAGTAGTGGATTTCCAAATATACATCAAGTGAAGAACTGATTAAAAAATGTGGTTGATCCATACTATGGAAGAGGATTCATCCATAAATAGAAATAAAGTACTGATATATGGTACAGCATAGATGAACCTTGGAAACATTCTGTTAAGTAAAACAGACAAATATATATGGTCACATGAAATAGATTTTATTTGTAGGGAATTTACAGAAATGGTAAAAATATAGAGGCATAAGACATAATGTCGTTCCCAGGGGTAGAGAGGAAGGGAAGTAAGGAGTGGCTGCTGAAGGGTATGCAGTTTCTATTGGTGTGAATAAAGTGCTCTGAAATTATATAGTGGGGATTGGTGCACAACAATGTGAATTGTTCAAAAAATGCACTCTTTTACACTTTCAAATGCTTAAAACAGTGAATTCTATATAATATGAATATTACCTAATCAAAAATATAAAAGAGGGGAATTCATTCATAATCTCTTTAAAATGTGTATTAATTTATCTTTCCATTAATCACTTAAATGCAAGGTCACATTTAACACTAATATAATAAAGACATATTTTTGTTTCCTTCATTTGACATTGAAGATTCAAATATATTTTATTATGAATCTATTTTTTCATTATTTTAAAGGATGTTTCGATTACATAAATATTACATCAAAGATATGGGGATTCTCATATATCCCACCCCTCCAACTCCCAAACCTACCCCCAATAACAACATCTTTCATTAGTGTGGTAAATTTGTTACAATTGTTGAACATATATTGAAGCATTGTTACTATGCATGGTTTATAGATTACATTATGTTTAACACTGTGCAGTGCACAAATTTATAGGTTTTGAGAAGATATATAATGGCCTGTATCTGTCATTGCAATATCATGAAGGATGATTCCAATGTCTCAAAAATGCCCCATGTTACACCCATTCTACCCTCTCCCGTCCAGATCCTCTGATTTCCACTGTCTTTATATTAATGTTTCAAGTCTTCCATTCCTAGAATAATAGTCTATAATTGCATCTCCCTTTTATGTTTGTTCATTTCTCTATATTGAGGATTTTGGGATGGTGATGCCCTTTCTGCTTCAGACTGAGAGGGGCTTAGATCTCATGGGGAAGGTGGATGGAACTGTCTTGCTTGCAGATTCAGATATTTTCTGCTTTTTAGGATGTGCATTGTACATCATAAATCATCCTTTTGTTAGTCATCCTTGGTTGGTCTGATGATGTGAAGTGTAGGTGTTGGCTGCAACTCTGCTGAGATTCAGAGCTATCTGGCATATGAACAGAAGGAAGATTACATCACTGGGACATAAATTAAAAGGATATTATGCTAATTGTATTTTCAAATAAATGAGTCAGAAGAACCATGAGTAGGAAAATTATAGGTAAGTCATACACTGATACATTCAGGGAGATGGATTATCATAAATTTAAAGAAAGGCCCATTGATGGACAGCTGAATTCTTGGGGTCTTGTGTCCCTCCTATAGTAACTAGATTCTCTAGAGTTCCTAAGAACAACCCTCCTTGAGGCACTCTTTACTGCAGCAGACAGTGAGATACTCTTGAGCATGCACAAGCATAACCTCTGGAAGGACCTCCTTACTCTCTTTGAAGTCTCTTATCCATAAAAACTCATTTGCATTCAATATTTCCCCCCTTTGGACTAAGTGTTTCTCCAGGTGCAGGATCAGCTGGCTCTTGGGATTAATCCCTCAGTGCAAGGGAGGCTCACCCTGGGAATCAGGTCACATATTCAGGTGAAGGCCATTAATTTATATCCTCATGTTGACATACAGAGAGGCAGTATTGGAGCAACAAGGAGGACCTCATGATGTAAATTTTTGACAATATATGTTACTTGACAGAGTTCCAATTTCAGAAGAACACTGTTCATAGGTACAAACTTCAATATCAAGGGTCTGGTGCATTGGTCCACCCTCCTTTGCTAGATACTGCTCATGTAATCCAGACATTCTCACCACTCTAAGAGAGAATGTAGTAGGACTCACCAGAATGGGAATTCAATATTCCATAGGCTTTTCTGTGGGTTTTCAACCACTGAGACTACATCCCAGAATAACATAAAGATACACTCCATTGAGACATTCCTAAGATACAATGCCACACACACATTCCCCCACCACTGACACCCCAGAGCTGTGTTCTTCAAATACCACGGCTAAAACCCTTCTGCAAACCAAACCTTCCCAAAACAAAGCCAACAAAAACAATAGTAAAATAAAATAATTAAAGAGAAATAAAAGAACACTAAAAAGAAATAAAAATTAATTTGCATTTTGCCTTTCATTAACATGTTCTGTTATTTTATTATATATTGAGAATTCCTTCTGTATGTTACTCCAGTGTCTTAATTTTTTCACTTTAGTTTCCAAGAAACTTTAGGTTACAGAAAACTCACAAAGAAAATACAGGAGATTCCCATACACCCTACTCTGAACCCCATATCCACCCCTAAAAATAACATCCTATACTATTTTGGTGCATTTGTTACAATCAATGAGCAAATATCAAAGCATTACTACTAACCATGGTCAGTGGTTTACATTATGGTTGCAACATATACATTTATAGCTTCTGACAAAACATATAATGTCCTGTATCCATCACTGCAATATCATGCACAGCAACTTCAATGGCCCCAAATGATGCATGTTCCACCTATTTTTCCTCCTTTACCCCTTAGAATCTATGGCAGCCACTAAATTTCAATATTTGAACAATAAGTTTCATATTTACATACATTAATATTGAGGGCTTGATTGTTTTTAAATGACTCCAACACGTGGACTCTGGTATGGGAAGAAATTTCTGCTTTGTGGCCTGGTAACTGTAAGCTTCTACCCCAAATAAATACCCTTTATAAAGACCGACCAATCTTTGGTATATTTCAAAAGGCACACCTGTGGTTGACCAAAAGAATCACAAAGGAGGACAGTGGGAAACAGTAGCCCTAATTGCAAGTTCAATAGACAACACACCCCACACAAGCATCAACCCCCACTACTATCATCCAGAGATTTCCCTAAAACATATGCCTAGACTCTGAAAAATCTGACTACTCTATTTTGATAGCTTTGATTTCTCCTCTTTCTGATATTATTGCTGCATGCTGATTAAAGCCTTCTATGCCTGTTTAACATCGTGTGATGAATCTTTTCTTTGCCAGAGCCTACCCACATATGGAGTCAGATTAAGTGATTATCATGATTTAAATTTCATTTATAAAATTAAGGTCTTTCCTTCATGGTAAAAATTCTCTCCAGTACTCTCCAGATGCCAAACAGAATGCAACCAGTGAAGCTAAATTTATTTAGGATGCTTTCACCACAATATGGAGCTAGAAATGCACTGTTTGTTTGGTGCCTTCCTTTTATCAGTAGTTAACCTAATCAGCCATATAATCCATAGGATTTGCCTTAATTACCCATTGTGCCAAAAAGATAATCTGATGAAGACACCACGTTTACAAAATCATTTCCCTCTAGTTAAGTTAATCATGTAGACACAATTAAGGCAAACAAATGATGCATTCTAATCTAAACAAGGAAGCCATTTTGGGCACTCCTGCAAGAGAGGAGAGTGCTACACACATTGTCCAGAATGACTAAGGATGGAGTGATGGCAAAAACACATTCATATTACATAGAAGCATACCCCAGGTGCACCGTTTCCCAGTTATCCCCACACCAACAAAACTCTGCACCAGTGACACGCCCTGCCATATTTCCCAAAAATGCATCCCCATCATTGTAATTTCAACCAGTGACAAGAAATCCCCAGAGTTCACCTGTTCCTTCCTCTGATTCTCCAAACAGTTTGATGGATATTTCATCTCAACACTCCCATACTACTCACCATGACATCCTAGGATCATTGAGAAGACTCATGTTCCTGCACCACCATAAAATCCCTCCACTGCCAACCAACCCAGTTCCAACTAATCATTTGTTTTACCACTTTTGAACATTGGCTCACCCCACTCTACTCCCTATCTATCATTTGATAATCTATCTTCCATATTCTAACTCTGTAAGTCTGCTTAATAAGATTGGTTCATATTAGTGAGGTCATGCAATATACATCTTTGACAATGTAGTAAAGTTAGATTCATTTCTAATTTCCCTATATATGTCTTGATATTCCAATGTAACTTTCAAAGAAGGGGTGATGAATTCCTAAGCTCGTCAGCACTGATTACAGTGCCATATTTAACACTAATAGAAAAAATACATATTTTGTATCCTTCATTTGACAGTGAACATTCAAATACATTTTATGATGAATCCATTTATTAATATGTTTCAGCATGTTTAAAATAAAAAAGAATCTAACTTATGTTCAGAAATTGTATATTCAAGGATGAAATGGAACACTTTTATCCAACATAATTTTTCAAGTTGATTTTTAAGAAAAACATACATATACTATAGATTTTTAGCAATAAGTTTATTGCATATTGAACTACAAGGACTAACCAACAGCAAAATAGTTAACCTCATTACTTAATATATGTGTAATGGTTTAAGTTTTATGTAATTATGAATTCCAACAATATAAATTGGATTATGCGTGTAAACTCATCTGTTCATCTGGGCATGATTGGTTTATGATTAGGGCATTGACTGGGTTGCAATGAGTAGGGCATTGAGCCCCACCCCTCAGTGGGTGTGGCCTCAAGTTTAAAAAGCAAGACAGAGATTTGGAGAAGCAGATTTGAGATGCAGTTCTGATGTTGGTGTGAGCCGTTCGCCCGATACTCTACAGCTGGCCTTGTGGAGAGACGCAAAGCATAGAGAGCCTCATGGTCTACAGCTGAACTTGTGGAGGAAGCAGAAACTAAGCCCGGAGAGAAATGCAGCCCCAGGAACAGAGGAACCCAGAAGCCTGAACACTGGAGACGTCGGCAGCTGTCTTGCTCCAACAGGTGGACTTTGGCGAGGGAAGAACTTTATGCTTTGTGGCCTAGTAACTGTAAGATTCTACCCAAATAAATACCCTTTATAAAGACTGACCAATTTTGGTGTATTTCAAAAGGTACTTCTGTGGCTGACCAAAACAATATGCTTCCAATGTTGCATCAAAATTCAAAAGAACACTTAAGAAACCCATTGCTGTATCACAAACATTTTCTATTATATGTGATTTTTCAAAATTTTAAGTTGTTTGCCAAGTTGCATACAAAAGTGTCCCTGGTATATTTGTCCAATGTATATTACTATAGTATGTTATTGACCAGGTTTATTTCACTGAATTGTTTCTCCAGGAACAATTATCTGGTGCACACTAAAATCTAAATCTTTATTAAAGTTAAAGAAAATCTTTATCTTTACTGATGTGATGCTTCTGCTTTATTCCCAGTACTAGTGATTTTTCTGAGTTATTATTTAAACACACCAAAGCTTAAACTCTAGATGAATGTTTTTCCATATTGATTACAGAACAAGGTTAGATGACCAGAGTGTATTCTCTGTTTCAAAACTGAGAGCATCTGTGAAGGCTCCATCACAGTCATTGCAAGCATGGGGTGTCTTCCTTGTATGATTTTTCTAGTGGGTTATGCATGAGAGTTCTGGCTGAAAACCATGTCATATTCATGATATTTATAGGTGTTTTTCTCCAGTGTGATTCCTCTCATGTGATCTAAGTTAACTGTATAAAATAAAGGCTCTCTCACAATAGGACATTATTATGATTTCTCTCTGTTGTGAATTTGTCATAATTTTTTTCCAACACAAATTATGTCTGAAGGCTTTTCCACATTGATTACAGACATAGGGTATCTCCCCAGTGTGAATTTATGGTGTCTCTGTAGGTAAGAGTTGCAGTTGAAGGCTCTTCCACATTGATTGCATCAGTAGGGTTTCTCTCCAGTATGAATTTTCTTTTTTCTTTAAACTTCACTTTATATATATATATATATATTTAGGATACATTGATTACATAAAGGTTACACAGAGATTCCAGGAGTACCCATATGCCAACCCCCACACCTCCCACAACCCCCACATACTCATCCCTCATCAGTGTGGCATAATGCCGGTGATAGATATACACATTTTGGGGCTTTGCCATCAAGCATAGATCACAGTTCAGACTATAGATGACCCTCTCTCCCATACAGTTCTGCATGATACATGATGATACAAAATGGCCAACATCCTCCATTGCAACATCACCCATGACAATTCACAGGTCCCAAAAATTCCCCGCATTACAATTGCCCTTCCTTAACCCTGCTCCCAAAGTGTCCAGTGACCCTGGCTCCACATAATTTTGCAATTTCTTCCATTGCATATATCACAAGTCTATAGCAGGACACCAACAAGTCCATTCTAGTCCATAGTTCTTCCCCCAATCCCGAGGAGACTGGGGTGGTGATGTCCTCTCCACCACCAAGTGAGAGGGGGCTTATGCCCCATTGATATGATGGAAGAGGTTATCCTGCCTGCAGCTGTAGGCTATCTCCATTCCCCAGCAGAGCCATTGCCCATCATCAACTCCCAACCAGGTGTCCTAGGTGAGTCCATTGAGTTGTAGTGTAGGAGTTGCAAGTCCACAGAGTCTCTGGACCCAGTTGGCACATGGACAGCCTGTAGTCTCTGGTCTATGGAAGTACACCTAAAACTCTGGTATCAAATATAGTTTTGAATAGAAGAGACAGATGGACCATGTGCAGTGAAGACATATTTCAGTCAGACTCTGTCACAGTCAGGAGCAAGGATTCCAAATTAGGACCCACCAGTAAAGCGCCAAACTCTGGGAATATCTGCCCTGAAATAGGACCTGGATAACTCCAAAGCCCTCAGGAGGCCCTCTGTTTGGGGTGATATCCATATTGGAAGCCTAGGAGGTCCTACTGGAGTGTGCATAAGTGTTACCTCTGGGTTGACCTCCTGACTCACTTTGAAGTCTCTTAGCCCTATAAACTCATTTGTCTTTACCCTTTCCCCCTTTTATTTGAAGTCTTTTCCCAGTCGTACTGCCCATTGGCATTTGTTAGTAATCCCTCATTGCCAGGGAAGCTTATCCCTGGGAGTCATGTCCCACGCTGGGAGGAAGTTACTGTATTCATATTTGCCATTTGGCTTAGAGAGGGGCCACATTTGAGCAACAAGGAGGTTCTCCAGAGACAACTCTTAGGCACCCCTTAACACTAGGCTATTTCAATTTCAACAGCAATGACTCATAAGGCTAGTCATCAATAACAAGGGCCCATCAATGGATCATTCTCCTTTGCCGGATACTGCCCCTGCACTTAGGGGGATGTTGCTACTCTTCTGGAAAATATGACAGAGCTCTCCAGGATGGGAATTCAGTGTTCTCCCATTTACTGAATAATACTTCACCACATGGCCATGTCCCATGAGCATTTGAACTATTATGTATGCCTTTTATGTATGTTCAGGTGGACTTCCTACCATGCACTCCCAACCTTGACACCCCCCCTCCAATGATCCTCTCCCATCCACACTGTGACCCTTCTGTGATCCATAGCCTCCTCACAAGTGAAGCCATCACAGTAGCCAATTGCAATGAATAGGAAAATGCAATAATAATGGTATTTAAATGTAAGAGTTAAAATATAGGTGAACTTGATAACACAAAATAATTTTAGAAAATTAATTAAAAAATAGTAAAAGGAAAACAAGATTTTATTAAATGATTGGGCTATTCAAAAAATATAAAAATAATAATAATATATATATGTATAAATTTTTTTCCCCGAATAGTGCCTTGTCGGTGCAATATCTGTTGTCCAGTCTATTTCATGACATCTTCCTCTTATCACTCTCAAGCAGCCCTCCTATTATCACTTAATTTTCAGAGAAGCTTTGGGTCACAGCAGAGTCACAGATAGAATACAAGACAATCTCATATACTCAACCACCTCCTCCATTCCCCCCATACCAAAACCGTTTTCTATGTGGATGGCAGCACCAACATAACTGACAAACAGATAATGAAACATAGTTCTTCAACATTGTCATTAGTCCACATCAAGGTCCACATCTTAGGTTGAACACTTTAATAATT
>PVKH010009033.1:0-19080 GCA_004027955.1 Chaetophractus vellerosus
TGCGCAGTGACCACTCTCGGCGTGTCGCCACAGCGGGGGGGAAGGGGAGATATGTAATAAAATAAATACATCTTTAAAAAAAAAAAAAAAAGACCAGTGGTAGGGCAGAAAAAACTTTTTATATCATTGATTAGTATAAACATCTGCTTGAATCTACTGGATCTATTTTCCCACTATGAATATTAATCACCTCAATCTATTGGATTTAAGAATATTTAAAACTTCAATGATAAGATTTAGACTAGGATGGCAAAAGAGCTTTGGGTATAGACACATCAGATGTGGAATTTGGTACCGTATCTGTTCCGTACCCAGTTTTAAATTAGGGTTAGGTACGGATTCTCCCAAAGCAGTGCAGACCAAGGTGGGAGAGGCATTGCTAAGGGTCCTTCTGTAGGGGCTTAGTGTTTTGGTTACGACATTGTTTAGAATCGCTCTCTCTGGGTGGTAATAAGAAGCGGTGTAAATTTTAGTCGGTTCTGTTCTGTTATTATTTTTTAAATTCTCTACAGGTAATGCACCCACTTGTTGCCTGAACCCAGGGATTGCTTACACTGCACCCCCCACCCCCTGCCTAGGTAACCCTATCTCAAAGCTACAGTCCTGTAACTTGCATATGCTAAGTCTGGTGCCTGCTCAGAACTGTGAAGATCAAAGTTGATAATTGTGAGAAAATGTTGTTTTGTAATTGTCAAGCAAGTTGGAACAGTGAAGATCCTCATTATCTGAGGTGTGGAGCAGAGTGAATATGATAGAAAATTGAAAATCACTGGTAACCTCCTAACCCCATTTTGTCTCCTATTTTAGAAGACTCCTTCAACCTATACTTTACAGAAAGGAGTGAATAAACAATGAAGCAAGATTGATTAGCTTGAGAGTCAGCTTCCTCTTTCTCCCTCTGAGAGCAGAGTTTCTCACTCTCAACCCTATGCCATTTGGACCAGAGAATTCTGTATTGGGGGGTGGGGGGGCGTCTGGTGCACTGCAGGCTGTGCAGCACCATCCCTGGCCTCTGCCTACTAGATGGCAGCAGGACATTCTCCTCTCCTTAGGTGTGACAAGCCAAAGTGCCTCCAGACATTCAGAAATCTCCCCTGTGGGACAGAAGTCCCCAAGGTGGAAAAGGACTGCTCTAAATAAACGATGTCATTATTTACGAGCAAGATAGGCAAAAGGTAGAGGTCCTGTTAAAAAAAAAAAAAGCCAGAAAAATTATTTCCAAGTATTTAATTGTTTCCAAACAATCTCAAATTTATTGACTTCTTTAGGCAAAGAATTCTGAATTTTTAAAACTCCATACATGCATACATGGAGTTTACTCTGAGCTTGAATGAGAATTAACATTTCATAATAACACTGTGTAGCAGCAAAGTGACTGAGCTCACCGTGAAAAACCCTCGGAGATGGCAGTTTCCCCCAAGTATTTTCTCGATTTCCCTGTCACAAAATGATGCTAGGTGCATACAATAGAAAACTGACATTTTGCGAGCCAATTGTTCTATTTTTTGTTTCGTTGGTTCATATATTCTACAATTTATACATGAGCAGGAGCAGGAGCAGGGATTAGCTTAGACCAATGTGACGGAACAGTAGGCTACATGACAGTATTTTGCTTCTGATCAGCTTCCTACACTTCTTCTCTTGAATCTATTTTTTTTCCTCCCTGCTTTATATTTCAGTGTTTAGAAATTTGAATTAATGATATGGTTGACTACCAAGAAGATAAACACAAAGGAAAAAAAAGAAAGAACTTGAACTTGTACTGTATATGATAATTAAATGCAGAACTTTACTTGGCCAAAGCTGTAAGCCCAGGAAACCTCTAAATGACATGACCCAACAACTGAAAATGTTGGTCCCTTTATTTTTTCAAACTTTTTATTTTGAAATGATTTCAAACTTACAGGACAGTTGTGAAAATTATACAAACCCCATAGAGAGAATTCGAACATACCCCCCCACACACAGCTACCCAGATCCACCAACTTTTAACATTTTGTGACCTTTGCCATTTCTTTCTGTCTTTCCCTTCTTTCCTCCTTCCTATCCTCTATCATCTATCTTTCCATCTATTCATCTCTTTTCTAAAAATTCAGGAGTAGGTTGTAAGCATCAAACTTCTTGTACTGTTACTACTTCCATGTACATTTCCTAAGGACAAGGATACTCACTATATAACCATCTTAAGTACAGTGATCAAGTTCAAGAAATTTAAATTGATATAAAGCTTACAATCTATATGCCAATTTTTTTTTATAGGTCCCAGTAATGTCCCTTTGGGAATTTTCTCCTGCATTATTAGATGCAATCCAGAAGCATGCAATGCCTTTAGTTGCTATTGTCTCTTTAATTTCTCTCTCTCTTTTAAATTGTGGAAACATAAACAATATAAACTTCCCCATCTCAAACTCTCCCACGCATGCAGTTTGGTGGGATTAAACACACTCACTATGTGCAGTGGGATTAACCCATTACGTCATACAGAAACCCTGCACCCATCAGGCATTAACTCCGTTCTCTCCCCAGTAGCCTGCACGCTCTCACACACAGCTGTTTTAAAATTTAGTATGGCTGGGGTTTTTTTTCCATTAGAAAAGTTGTAAGTTTACAGGAGTCGTGTAAACAATACAATGTTCCCATGTACCTCCCTATTGCTGACACTGCATTAGTGCGGTACCTTTGTTACAATCGATGAAAGAATATTAAAATAGTTCAATTAAAGCGGGTAGTTTACATTAGGTGTATTTTTCCCATATAACACCCTAATATTAACGCCTTGTTTTGGTGTCCTACATTTGTTAGAATTCATGAAAGAATATTCTTATGCTTGTACTATTAACCCCTGCCCATCATCCACAACAGGGTTCACTGTTTTTATCTTCTACCTGATTTATCTTCTACCTTTCATTCTAGTACATTCACAACCCCAAACCTCCCCCTTTCAACCACATTCAAATACATAATTCAGTGCTGCTAATTGCACTCACAATAATAATATAGGAGCCTTTTATTTCTTGGATAAACCTACAGAGATTACACTTCCAAAAAAATAATGTGGCTCAACAATTTGAAAAGCAGGCCTCGAAAGTCAGTGATCCTGATCTACATTCTTTAGACACTACTAGCTGGCAGAGTACCTTTCACATGCCAGATATTACACATGGGTAAGAAATGCCAATATCTAAAAAAATAAATATTTTTAAGAGGTTCACCAAGGTCAGGTGTTGTCTGTTTTCTGGTGGTGTTCTCAAGGCTCTTTACCTTTGCCTTGCTTCAGCATTCAGGTGGGTGACAAAGCATCCTTCTCCCCATTCCTCTCCTCCTTTCTTCCAGTGCTTACTGAGAGCTAGAAACTGTGCAAACTATTCGCATAGGGTCCTGAATAAGACACTCACCCTGCCCTCTAGGATTTCATGGCTATGACTGAAAACAGGTATGTTATAGATCTTTGCAATATGTTGTTATGGACATTATGACAGAAGGAAGCAAACATGCAAAATATACACAGAAGTCATGGGGAAGAGTTTTAGGAAGCGGGTAGAATAGCATTCAAAAGCTGCAGGGAGGTTGAATAATATGTGGGACAAAGTAGGATTCATTTGATTTTCTCTCTAGCTATCCTGTATTGGCGTATTATTAATATAAAGGAGAGTTTCCCTGTATTTTTGTTTTGTTTTGTTTTGTTTTGTTTGTTTGTTTGTTTGTTTTTACTGGGAGGTCCTGGAGCACGAACCCAGGTCCCTCCATATGGGAGACAGATGCCCACCATTTGAGCCGCATCTGTCCCCCAGTTTCCCTGTATTATACGCAACAGCCCTTACTTTTTTTTTTCCCTCCTCCTTCCCCCCACCCTGCTGTTTGCTGTCTGTGTCCATTTGCTGTGTGATCTTCTGTGTCTCTTTCTTTTTGTCTTCTCTTCCAGATTTTCTCCTCTAGGCTTCACCGGGATTCCATCCTGGGGACCTCCAATGTGGGAGAGAGGCACCCTGTCGCTTGCACCACCTCAGTTCCTGGTTTCTGTCGTGTCTTGCCTTGACTCTCCTCTGCGTCTCTCTTTTTTTAATTGCATCATCATCTTGCTGCATTGCTCGCCTGGCTTGCCATATGGCAGACAGAAGCCCAATAGCTTGAGCCACATCCGCTTCCCCTTACTTTTCTAAGCTATGAACATAACTTATCACTGACTTGGATATTTTATCCATTTATCCTCTCAATTTGCATTAACAGGAGATAAAAATAATAGCTATCCTTGAATAGCATAAATAACTTACTAAATAACTTACTTAACCTCTTATTCCAAAACTTTTCTAGCCACCTATGTGATGAAGAATTAATATATTCTATGAATGGAATTAACATATGAATGAATTATATATACTATTTATAAGGAAGCAGCCTTTTCTATTGTATAGAGCAGTGGTTTGCCACCCTGTCTGCATCTGAGAATCATCTGGGTATATGTTTTAAATACTGATGTCAGAATTCCAGCTTCCAGACATTCTTATTTAATTGGTCTGGTGTGATACTAGGTCATAAGTATTTTTTAAATCTCCCCAGGGTTTCAGGGTTGTAAACTACTGATAGAGGGCAAGGTTTTTATTAGAAGTAGATATGCTGAAGCAAAGAATATTAAATGACTCCTTAAAGGCACTAAATTGAAATCCAAGACGATCCTCTAGATTTGTGATTATGCTTTACTAGATTTCTGTTATAAACTCATCTAATATTTCACCCCATTACGATTGCAACAGAAAATGGGGAAAGTAAAAAAATAAATATGATTCACATCAGAGAGATAGCAATATCTCATTGATTGGAAGACAGGGCAGTCCAAGGGTTGGGAAGTGGGAGTTGTCTTCCCAGAGTAGCAGAAGTAAGTTGGTGAGAATTTAAAGGAAACAGTAAACCATTATCATCATGCTACCCTGTTAGGGGAAATCTCTCCCAAATAAGCAGTTCTGTTTAGAAGAAAAAAGTAGTCTTTTAAGTTACTGTGTATAATCTGCCAGAAATGATTCTATCACTTTTTTTTTCCATTTTAAAATGTGGATTTGAATTTAGTTATCTTTTTATACAAATGAGGTACTTTTGAACACAGAGTTGATAATATATTCTTGGTAGCCTGAAATAACTTTCTCCTTTCCCTCTCTGATTCCCATATTTCTATTTTATTTTTTACATAATTTAGAGGAAAGCAGTTGTTTCTAAATTCAGCATAAAAGGAAACCATAATAAATCAACAACTTGTAGACACTTTGTGTCAACAAAGAAATCTCTAACTACACATAAGACAAAATGTTATTTTTAGAACTACAAATCCATAGAATATTTTGTACCCCAAAAGACTGACTCAAGCTTTAAAAATGGTGGGTATTCACATAAAATAGTAAGAAAAAAATGTTTTTAAAAATACATTTATATTGAGGTTTTTATTCCTGTGAAGTTTCCTATTTTCATGATGGCAGAAATATTTATGAATGGTTTGAGTCAGACCATAATTTATTTCAGACCATTATCTGTGGACTAACGTGTGTTGATACATTCAGAACACATGATATTAGTAACTTCCTCATCTTTGATATCTATTTATATCTCAATGTCTGCAAAATGCATATTAGTAAAACAATAGTAATGCACTTGAATATTGTAACTATAATTTAACTATTTTTCTATAACTGGGACTTATCAAAACAAAGATTTGGATAATACATAACAAGTTAACTTTTAATTAATGATTGATAACCTTTTTTGAAGAGTTCACCTGAAATGCTTGTGTTAGTCCTATTACCTACTTCAGTTAAGATTACTTAATCAGACAAAACTTATGCCTCTAATTATTCTCTTATATGAAGTTTCTGTCACTACAGAACAAGAAAGAAATGTAAATCACGTATTGACACATAATTATTATTAAATTGCATAGTCTAAAATACCAATTAAGAAGCTAAAATAACCAAAATGGCTTAATGTAATGGTTCGATATTTAACCTGATTCTTTAAAAATATCTGTTGATTTGGAGAACATGGATAGAACATACTGTACTTCTAAAGAGCCCATCAATAGTACTCAAGGACATATTGTAGTGTTCCAGGAACATTATTTGGAATCAAATAATGACATAGAATTACCAAGGGACTTATTAGGGACATGTACAACAAACAGTAAGAGACAGACATGGATTTAAAACCACATGAAGATCAAGGTTAAAGAGCACATCAATACTATTTTCAAACTGCCAATATACATTGGATTAATTAAGATAAGGAATTTTAGAGGATGCTTAGATGTGCATAAATATCTTAACATATCTATAGTGCAGAAGGATGATTTGGTGCAAATAAGCAGGGAACTTCATACTTCACTTCTCCACATTGAAAGACTCAATTGATAAACTATCAGATGCTAGAGAAAATCTGATTTACACTCAAGTCTCTACAGGATAAGTTGGCAATGTACTTCATTAATGGTGCTTTAGCATTCTATCTCTAAATGCACAAAGAGGGTTTAAGAAAGCCTCTGCAAATATATTGAGGCTAATTAGACACATGACAAAAGGTTAATTTAGCATGTTGCAAAGGTTTAGTTATTTAATATGAGAAATGGTCTCTTTTTTTCCAAGTATTGACAAGAGAAGATTTCTTCTCATTATGGCTGGGCTAAAAATCAGGATAAAGGCAACAGTAGATTATCATTGATGTGGACCAATTTTACTAAGTTCTATCAAGCCACCAAAATGAAAACTTTGAACATGACATAGAGCTTCAGGGAAATTATATTTACTAAATTATATTTATACAGATATGTATCTGGGTTTTTACTTAATCAGGGTTGTTGTCTTGAATATTTATTTGGTCCTTAATACTTAATATATAGCTTGATTCTCTGATCTGTAAATCTAGGGAATGAGCTGACATGACATTTTCAGGTAAAACTCACTAAAGGTTTTTCAGCATGTGTTTTGTGGAACTCCAGGGATTCTACATATTTGGTTTTAATTGATTTGTTGAAAACACATGTTAATAATTTCAAAATTAAAAATATCCATAACTTGATGGAACTATTTTCATTTCCTAGGACTGCCATAACAAAGCATCACAAATTGGGTGACTTAAAACAGCAGACATTTTCTGTCTCACAGTTCTTTCTGGAGGCCGGAGTCTGAAATCAAGGTGTCAGCAAGGCCAGGCTCCCCTGAAGTGTGTGAAATCATCTAGCTTCTGATTGCTGGCAATCCACGACATTCACTTCTCTGCCGCTCTCCTACTGACTGTCTAAATTTCTTCTTCGTATAAGGATACCAGCCATATTGGATTAGGATCTACCCTAATCTAGTTTGGCCTCATCTTAACTAATGACAACTTCAAAGATCCTATTTGAAAATAGGATCACATTCACTGGACCAGGGCTTAGGACTTGAACATAACCTCTTTTGGGGGTGGGGGTGAGTATGGATCAATCCATAATAGGAAACAACTTTAAAAAAAAATCTCAAATTGTTATTACTTGTACATTACATTTGCATATACATTTAAAAAATAAAGGCAATGGCCACCAGAGGTTCTGAGGCAAAGGAGAAGGAAGAATTGGTGGAACATGGGGCATTTTGGGGACATTGGAATTGTTCTGCATGATATTGCAATGACAGACACAGGCCATTATACATTTTGTCAAAACCTATCAAATTTGCGGTGCAAAGTATAAATTATAATATAAACTGTAGAACATGGTTAATAGTAATGCTTCAATATGTGTTCATCAATTTTAACAAATATACCAAACTGATGGAAGATGTTGTTAAGGGGGGAAAGTGTGGGAGGGGAGGGGTTGGGGTAAATGGAAATCCCCTATATTTCTGATGTAACATTTATGTAATCAAAAGCTTCTTTAAAAATAAAAAAATAAAAATTTTTAAAAAACAGTAATGATCTCCAACAGATGCTACTTGCTGCCTGCCGTTGGTACGTTTCAATGACACAATAGATAATCTATTCAAATACAGCAGCTGTTCAAATTCACAAGAAAGAAATGGCATCAGTGAAATAGGGTGTGGTACTCATTGGGGTTTTGGCAAGGAAACTGGGAAAAGCTCCTCGGCTATAGGCAAACAGCCTGGCTGTAGCTATTTGAAAACTTCAAAGAACAAAGAAATTGAAAAGTGCCAGAAGAATTTAGTAACTGCATAATCTAAAAGCCAATTCATTATCTGTTAATTAAACCACCACAGTTTCATCTAGTTAATATAAAGTCATCTTTAGAGAAATAAAATACTTCCAAAATTGCTCTACACAGGCATGTGTTCTGAATAGTCCACCATTAAACCACACTATCATTACAGAGCTTTGCATATAGAAGAAATTATTCATTACGTTTGGAATCGGCGTTCTCTTTATTTTCTCTTCTCTCAGAGGATAAAAAAGCCTTGGTTTCTATAATTACTTCATATGTTTCCCTAGTTGAAAGTGGGTAAAATTTTCTCTTAATGAAATTTGAATTCTCTCAAATTGGTAACTTTAAGACATTGGCATGAATAAATTGTAGTACATATTACAACCATAAAACAGATACATTATTTAACTTAATGAAGCAAGATTAAGAAAAATGAACCTACAAATTACTCAAGTTCAAAGCCAAAATAAATTGCAGCATTAGTTAAAGTTAGAAACTTAAGGATTCCCTTTTAGGGAAATTCTTGGAAGAAGTCTATGAGGTATACCATTTGTAGAATCAAAGATAATTTTTCTAAATAGAGTAAAAGTTGAAGACCCCAAACTATAGATCATCTCTAAATAACTAATTTGGCTTAGTTATTTATAATTAGCCCATTGAATGATGGTTTCTAAATATTAAGAAAAAATAAAAAGTGGAAGAGATGAATGGGCACTTCATGGAGCCATTGTCTTCGATGACACACTATTTTTGACACACTATTATACCACAGCTGGCCATTTTGTTTGGTTTTTGGCCCAGTGTATGCTGATTTACTTAGATCCATCAGTGAAGGGTATAGGTGAAGCCCATCAGTCCATATCAGTGTATGTTCTGCATTTCCTTCTCATGGCATATAGAGGAAAATTATTTGAAAAAACTCAACCTAACACCTTAAAATATATTAAAATCATACACCTATTAATGCATGGAAATCCCTAAGATATTCTCTAGCCCAGTTTCTCATCCACAAATGAGAAATAAAATGCTCTTGGAGAGGATAGTATATGCCCAAGGAAATCCAATGTGACTAATAGGTAAAATGTATGTTTCATTTCTTTTACACCAAACACTGTGGGCATTTTTGTCAGTGATCTTGGTGAACACAATTTCACAAAACTTGCAAATGAACAGAAAATTTAAGATCTAATATGTTAGAGGTGGTAAAAATAAGCATTCAAAGGGATATTGGCAAATTAGAATGATGAGGAAAAAGCTGGAATCGACGTAAAGTTTTTTCTAAAGTACTATAGACCTTACCCAACTCTAAGGTGACATGATGGAAACGAGGTATCTTAAGATGGGCTCCTGCCCAAAAGACCCACTATCAAATAACTACTTAACTGGGGCTTCATTAACACAAGTGGTGTGTCCATTTAAATGAAAGTAATGATCCCACAGAATTCTGCTTGGAAGTAGAAAACTTGTGATAAGTTCACGAATCTGTCACAGTGACTACTCTCTTCTTTAACAATTTTTAAAATCATTATTCTTTAATGATTTTAATGTACTCTCCTCCAATAGGTTACGAGAGCTACAAAGGCAGAAACCATACTTGTTTCATTTCCTCTTATATTGCAGGGTTTTCTACCATGGCTGGCAAGCAGTAGGCACTCAATAAGTATTTGTTGAATCAAATATTAAGGCATGCATTTTCCTTTCTGCGCCTTGGTTTCCACAATTATAAAATGAAGGACCTATAGTTGTTGCTGTAGGTGTAACAAGAAATGTGACGGTGCTTTGGAAACTCTAAAGTGACATAGAAATATAAGCAATTATTATGATTGTTGATAAATGTTACCAATAATGCTTAAAGAACATGAGGTAGGGAACCGGCTGTAGCTCAATTGGTTGGGCTCCAGTTTACCACACGGGAGGCCCCGGGTTCGGTTCCTGGGGCCTCCTGGTGAAGGCAAGCCGCCGCACGGTGAGCTGCCTCAGCGGGATGACGTGGCAGGGCGAGACAAGCAGACACAGAAAAATGCAAAAAAGCAGATGAACGCAGCGAGCACAAGCAGCAAGGGGGGGGGGGATATATAAATAAATAAAAAATAAATCTTTTTCTTTTAAAAAAAGAACATGAGGTAGTTTAGCCTGGAAAAGCTGAGATTTGTGGAATATAATAGCTGTTTCCAAATATTTGAAGAATTAAAAATAGATTAGATTCACTTTTGTATATTGCTCCAGAGGGGCAGACTAAGGTATAATTGGCCAGGCCAATGTGTCTCAATATAAGTACACTATCAGTAATAATTAGAACATGTTCTAAAATCATCTCTCTATCACTAGGAAACAGTTTCTAACTGGAGGGGCAAAAAGGTAGAGCACTCTGGGTTAGAGTAGCGTGGAGAGCTAAGGTTTGCATAGCAAACTCAATGTTTTACTTAGCTTTTACATGTACTTAATGCACCTAAAGGGGTTTAGCTCAACCTATCCTACCCTCCACCCCCATCCCCAGCTACCCTTTGGCACCACCCTTGGTAGGAATGTTTAAACAGATGCTGACATGAATAATACTTTTTTATTTTCTTCTCAGAAGTAGAGAAAGCAGAATTTAAGCAACAATTTATATTGGCTACTTCTACCTTTCTAAAAGTCACTATATAAAATTCCACATAGGAAGCAAATATAATTGTGGATTAATCTAAGAACACTTCATTTTGTATATATAATGTCTGTGTATACAGTCACAAGGCACGCACACATATATGTAATGCATTTTCATAGGACGATTCTCTATACACATATTTTCATTTTTGCACTTATGTGAACTTAGTTGTTGAATCCATTAACCCACAGAAGACTCTTAGAGATTTAATGAATCCTGAATCCATTTAGAATCCTTCTCCTTTGCTAGAAAATACAGAATGTGTGTTTTTAGAAAAACATTTGGCCCAAAGATAATATAAAAGAAAGCTTTTCCCATTTAAATAGCTGCTATTTTTATAAATGGAACCAAATCAAAGTCTCCATAAGGAGAAACCACGTCCTTGTGAAGAGCTGAGAAATTCTGAGAGGCAAGGGGAGTGGAGGAGTCCGAGTTGCCAAGTAGTTTTCTCTTACATTTAAGCAACATATTTTAGGAAAGAAAACAGATGCAATTAGAGTTGTTTCCCTGTGCTGATTACTAAAGCAAAGAGTGGAAGCCTTATGGGAGGATAAGGATACCAGGAAAAAATTGCAATTATGCCCAGAGGATTTCCTGGAAGTCAACAGGGAATGTGAAATGAAATTGGAAAGGCAAGGAGGCTGTTTCCCCCTTGATGTCAGTATTGCCTTCATTTGATATGAATAGTTACTGAGCCAAGGGGGAAACGCATCATCACCATTTAAAATTATTCGTTGTTATCAATTACACACATGAGCTAAGCTGCCCTGGCCAAATGCACAGGACTCTCAGCTAGAAACAATGTACTTCTAAGAGTAATTATAAAATACATTCATGGCAATATTTTTCCAAGAGGAAGAAAAATCCATGAAAGCATTTTACAACTTTTTGAAATTAGAAACCAGCCCAGTCAATAGAGACTACCTCCTGCAGTTCCATTTCCTTATTCATATGACACATTTAGCAGTTTCATTAATATGGATGAAAATTACACACAGGTATCCAGAAAGATGTCTCAGGCCTTCAACACATCCCATTATTATGAGTGGGAATAGCAGACAATAATTTTCTTCTACATCGTCTCTCTCCGAGTGAAAGCTTGTTATTTAACTGCATTTGTTGGTTAATCAGCCAGAACCTGACGATATTAAAATTTAGAAATGGGTTCTGGAAAGGCAGTTGTTCTGTGAAATGCCAAAATGAAAATTGCTTGGTGTTATTATGGCCATCTTAACGTGAAGCCATAATTATTAGGATGCATTTCTCAAGGGCAGTGTACAGGGAGCACAGAAACAATCAGAGGCTGCTTTCTTCTGCAGATTGCCATTCAGAGAGCAGTTTTCAGTTCAGGGGTAATACAGTAAATCCCCTCCCAATTTATACAGATCAGTGTCAGATCTCAGCTGGCAAAAGGCCGCTTTCAAGCTGACACCTTCAAAATGTACAAGGCCACAGCTCCAGAAGCAATCATTGAAAGCAAAGAAGCACAGAAGAAAATCCCGGCCCCCTGAACAAAACCAACACTTACTCAGAAGCACACACCTGAGTTGAAACTGGTCACAGGCAACATGTTATAAAGCTATGCTTCTGGCCCTGCAGGTAATTGCTGTACTAAAAAAGGGGGACCAAAAAAAGACAAAAAAACAAAAACATGCCACCCCTGCTATTGAGATATTTGTAATTAGAGGCCAAATAACAAAGACTGCTAACAAAACAGCATGCTCCAAGCTCTTCCCCAGTACAGCTCAAGGCCATCTCATTGCAAGCCTCTATGAACATGCAGGTGAATCTAAAGGCTGCCCAGAGCAAATGCGAACATGCACTGTCCTTCTTCTAGGCAGAGTGGTGTGGAAAGTTAGCCAACCACAGAGAAAAAAGTAGTAAAATGAGTGAAAATAAGAAAACATGTTAGTTCATGAGTCACCATATTCCACAATCATCTTAAAGTAAAGCAACATGCTGAGCTGACGAGCCTGCTGTTGATCTCAAACACAATCAACAGCTCTCTTTATTCCTGAAAGGGAAGTACTTCCGCAGTGTCCACTCCACTCCTCCGCCACTTAGAACACAACTCAGCACTTCAAGCTCTCTTTTCATGGAATTTATCTTATCGCTTCATCTAACTTCTAATTTCCTTGAGAGGAGCACCACTCTTTTATAGTCCCTACTACAAGTATCTACTAATATTTCTCTGGATAGGAATCAGTGGAAACCTGTATTGTTTTTTTTTTAAAAAAGGATTTGTTCTGCTGCTGGAGAACGAAGAAGGCATAGCCATTAAGAAAGCAGCCATTTGTTAAGATGCCAGTCTTTGTTAGTCAGTCTTTGTAATATCATAATTGGCAAAATTCAGAAATTTATGTGAGACCTAGCATAACCATGTTATACTCCAGGGTCACCAAAGAGCCGGGTTTGACATCTGAATTTAACTGACACTGTTTGCTTCCTTTGAGGCTGCCCTTTCATTGTGTATCTAACTGCACAGAGAATGACTCCCTGAGGGAAGACTTTGAGCTCACAAATGCATAAACATCTGGGATTCAAATCTCTTTCAATTATATTAATTGTTTGCCATGTGCAGGAGAAAGTTTTGAATCTAAAATAACATTAATTTGATCTCAAGGTTAGAGAGAGAGATTTTAGACTTTCTCTAAACCTAAAATGCACTTTAAAGCCCCAGAGGGGAAAAATCTATATGCACACTGTAATGAAATTGTGATTAAACGTGCAGGGAAGCATATCCTGGAGCTACTTGGTAAGAGTAGCTGATAAATCAAATGGCTAAGGTTCTTGTGTAAGTAAATCAGGCAAAAGAAAGTCCAGGCTGCCAAATTATTTACTTAAGACGTGATTGTAATATGTCACTCCACCCAATGGAAATTGCCTGCTGACACTAGCTTAGTGCTCAAATGCAGTTAAATTCTGTTGGTCCTTCCTTTGAAATCTCATTCATATTCTAGTCTCATGATACCCATTGCTGTAAGTGAAGCCCGCCTACCACCCACCTCCTGCCAGTACTATCCACACCACAGGGAATATTACAACATTATTTCCATCATGGTTCTCCCTTATGTAAAAAGTTCATTTATTAGAGCAAGCCTAAACTTTCATCAACTAGTCTCACCTTATAGCCAATGCTCTCTCAAACCAGCCCCAAAGGCAGCTGCTTCCCAGCAGTCTGGCCAGCCTCCTTGCTGACTTGCACACTGGCTCCTGCTTTCATCTATGCTATTTTCACTGATTGTAATGTTTTTCTCCCCTGCTCCCCATTATCAAATGCTAATCATCCTCAAGGCTCTGTCCAAGTTCTACTCCATCTATGAAGCCTGACTCTTGGCCCACACAAATTTCCCTCTTCTCTGTAAAGTATTTATAGAATGGACTATGAGTTTTGAATGTGGATGTGTGTATTTGTGTACATGTATGAATGTGTGTTTATCTATTGATAGATAGATACAGATTGTAATTTCTTAAAGAAAATGCATCTACTTCTTTTGTTTCTTCCAAGATACCTGAGAACAATTTGTGAATTTTTCTGTCCTCAACTACCATGGATTACTAATATTCTACATCATTTTCCAGTGAGATCTCTCAATTAACAGAAATAAATGACTGAACAAAGTCATTGAAGATGTCAAAGAATCATCTTCTCTACTTTACTTTACCTCCTAATCCTGGTGTCCCTCATTAGTTGCTCAATCCTCCTTAATTTTACGTGATATTAAAGAATTCTTCAAAAGGGTCAGAGACTGCAGGTAGGACCTTATTGAGATAGACAAAAATGTCATTTGTACATATTAATAATAACAAAAGTCATTTCCAAATTTAGAAATTGGAAGATGGTTTTACTGCCATCAGAACGCAGTAACAGGGATTTTTTACAAACATTAACTTTTGTGCATAAGAGGACTTTATCATAAAAGAAAAAAGACAACCTAAAGATGGGAGAAAATATTTGGAAACCACATATCCAATATATAAAGAAATTCTACAACTAAACAACAAGACAAACAATCCAATTATAAAATGGGCAAAAGACTTGAGTAGACTTTTCTCCAAAGATAAACAAATGGCATAAGAAAAAACAAAACAAAACAAAACAAAACAAACCCACATAAAAAGATGTTCAACATCATTAGTCATTAGGGAAATGCAAACCAAAACCACAATGAAATACCATTCCTCCCCCAATAGAAAGACTACCATTTTTTAAAAATGAAAACAACCAGTGTTGGAGAGGATGTGGAGAAATAGAAACACTTGTTCATTGTTGGTGGGAATGTAAAATGGTGTAGCTGCTATGGAAAACAGATTGGCAGTTCCACAGAAAGTTATGTGTAGAATCACCATTTAACCTGGTAATCTCACTTCTAGGTATATACCCAAAAGAACTGAAATTGGGAACTTTAAAACACATAGCTGAGTATCATTGTTTATGGAAGCATTGTTCAGAGTTGCTAAAGGATGGAAGTAACCCAGGTGTCCATTAATGGATGAATGGACAAAGGAAGTATGGTGTACATACAGTGGAATGTTATTCCATCATGGAAGGGAGTGAAGTTCTGGTATATTCTACAGCATGCATGAATGTTCTTGAGGACATCATGTTCAGTGTAGTAGATAAGACACAAAAGGACAAATATTGTATGATCTCACTAACATGGGATATTTAGAATGCACCAGTTCACAGAGTCAGAAACTAGACTACAGCTTGCCAGGGGCTGTGGTTGGGGTAGGGATAGGGGTGTTTGGTGCTTGATTGTTACAGAGTTTCTATTTGGGATGATGGAAAAGTTGTAATAACAAAATCTAGTGACACTAGTACAACATTGTGAATGTTATTAACACCACCGAACTTGTATGTTTGACAGTGGTTAAAATGGGAAGTTTTAGGCTGTATATGTTACCAGAATAAAAATTAAAGCAAAAAATGCAATAGAAATGTACAACACAACGAATGCTAATGTAAACTATGAACTATAGTTAATTATAACAATTTTGTTTGATCAATTATAACAAAGGTATCACACTAATGCAAAATGTTTAGAGGGAAAACTACGTGGGGGCGGTATATAGGAACTCTGTACTTTCTGTATACTTTTTCTATAAACCTTCAAGTGCTCTAATTTAAATAATGAAAAAAATCACAACAGCAAATATAATACTCAAAGTCTTAGATAGGTTCATGCCTCCCATTGTTTTAATTTATTGTAGTAATTAATAGACTTTCCAAAGAAGTAGTAATTGAGAGAAAAATGTGCCTCAACAATATTATTTAGGTAAAAATATCTGTTTTTAAATTGATTTTAACTCCATTTTGAAATATTTCTAAAGTGTTTCTCATAAAGTAAAAAACCCCTGAACATAAAGGACATATAAATCAATAAATTTGCATGTATCTAATCTGAAGTTATAAATATTTGGGGTTTAAACTGTTGATCTGAATATTCCACTGAAAACACTTGTGTCTTTATTATCTTAATATGTTCATTTAATGTCCAAAGGTAATTAGGTTTATTTACTGTATTCTAATGGCAATTTGATTTGACTATTCTATTAACAACTGGAGAAATTAACACCTTTTCTCGCAAGTTATAATATTATGGATGAGCAATAAGATAAACTATATGAGCTACGCATTTCCATAAGAAAATTGTTTTAGGCACAAATTAATACCTTTTTTCCCCCAGTAAATCTAATACCCTGAAAATTCTCCCTACTCTGCTGTTTATATCATGAACTAGACTTTGAAGCCTGAAGGGCCTGAGTTCAGGTCTTGGCCCAGCTACTTATTAATCAAATGTCTTTGAGTAGTTCACTTAATATCCTTGCTCATCAGTTTTCATAACTGGAAGGATAGGGTGGGGATAGTAAATATCTACTGTTTAAGGTTAAGATAGGGCTAAAGTAAACGGTTAGTAATAAGTTGTTCTAATACTTTGCTTGATAGGTTTACTATTACTAGCTAAAAGGAAACAAATTGTAAAATACTACATGGAGTGTAGAGACATCTTTGGTTCCTTTGCTATCCTCTAACTTTTGGATGTAGTTGTGGTTCACAGTATTGCGGCAGCCAGAAATACTTCTACTGATTTTGTGGTTTTCTAGCAGACAGTAGTGAAGCACCATATGCTCTAATTTTTTTTCTAAGAAATTCTTGCAACATTTTTGTTGAATGGATTCATTATGTGGATGCCAATCTACACCTTAAAGTCTTTGCTACTTTTGTTCTTAAACATAAAGTCAAAGTGTCTGTCACTGACTTGTAATGACCACTGTCTTATCTAAAATATAGAACTGTATATAATGACACATGATGGAATTAAAAAAAAATTTTTTATTGACTATTTATGTCTGTTTGAAGTAAGGAAGAGGAAGTTGTGGAGCATTAGAAATTTGATTTTTTCCTCTTTAAAAAACAAACAAACAGGGAGGCAGATGTGGCTCAAGCGATTGGGCTCTGGCTTACCACGTGGGAGGTCTGTGGTTCGGTTCCCTGTGCCTCCTAAAGAAAACAGTGAGCTGGCACAATGGGCAGGCACAGCAAGCTGACACAACAAGATGATGCGACAAGAGAAACAAGAGGAAAAACATAACGAGAGACACAACATCGCAGCGAATGGAGGTGGCTTAAACGATTAGGCACTTCCCTCCAACATTGGAGGTCCCAGGTTCAGTTCCCAGTGCCTCCTAAAGAAACAAAGACAACAAACAGACACAGCAAGTGAAAACAAGGAGGGGGTGGGGAGAGAGAAATAAGTAAATACATCTTTAAAAAAAACATGTCCCAAGCTTTTTAAAATAGTGTTTTTTTCTCCCTTCAGACTTTGAAATATCTTTTCTGTATTAAAAAAAAAACCCACTGAAATGTTAGACTTGTGTGTGTGGGAGTATTTAAAGTACATCATTATTGTAGGTTAAAAGTTGTGCATGATAAGACATTTTGTTTTTACTATTTTCACTGAATGATCTATCACTGTTCCAAGGCAAACATGAATAAAATTAAGTTAAATGTTGAAAAAAAAAAAAAAAAGGGAGTGGGCAGTGAACATTCCAGTTCACCTAGAACAGATCTCAGCTTAAGAACTGATACATAGATTACAGGGTGGGGGAGAAATGCGTGGCACAGAAAAGCACAAACAGAGGTTTAGCAAGCGTTTCTTTAATCAACTTTAGGAGCATCCACTTTTCTCCAAAGAAGATGAGGCTATCCCCCTGTTCTAAAATTTTTCAACGTCTTCCCATCACACTTAGGGGAAAAAAAAAAGCAAACTCTACTAGACTCTGACTTTCCATCTCACTGCATTTAGTGTCACATCTAAAATAGACCCACCCCCACACAAATCTTTTCCTTCTCCTAGCCTGCTTTATTTTTCTTACAGAGCTTGTCGCCGTCTGAAATTATATTTACTTTCAGTCTCCTTATTTTTTCTTTCTCCCACTAGTCTATAAGCCTCAAGCAAACTAGACTTTATCTTTTTGTGTGGGCTATAATCCCAGCAGCTGGAAAAGTGTCTGATTATGATAAGAACTCAAAGATTAAATGAATGAGTGGTATAAAAAAGTAATGAAATTTAATGTTGCATTTTCTGAGAAGGTAGGGAAGAATAGGTAATAAATACTTACAGAATATGCCAGAGGACTGGTACAGTCCCTTTATCTGCATTATCACATTTGACTATCAGAAAGCTACGGGGGCTTTTTCGGAACTTGGGAATCGCCCTGAGTCACGTTGCAAGACAGATATAGGCCATTTTATATCATCACATAACATGCAGAACTGTGTGGGGATAGCGTAGACTACAATGTGAATGGCAAAGCCCCAGGATGCGTTTATCAACTGCAATGAATGTGCCACACTTTTGAAGGATGTTTTTGTGGGAGGGTGTGGGAGGTGTGGGGAGTGGGGCGTATGGGAATCCCTATATTTTTGTGTAACGTTTATGTAATCTAATTATCTTTTGAAAGATGATATGATTCAAAAAAAAAAAAGCATTCTGGAAAGTCTCTCACCATCATTGTGTAGCTGAGGTCTCAGGTTTTCTAATTTAAGGACCCAAGGGCATACACCTAGCAGATGATTGCCAGGATTTGAGGCCTGGGGTTTTAGATCTGTGTCTACATGATCCAGCTGTAAAATAATTTTTAAAGAAGCCTAGCAAGCTAGATAGATGTTATTAATTTTTAGCTAATTGACTAATATTACCAGGTAACGCTAAGTGACTCAGAATCTGGGATGAGAGAGAAATAAATGAAAGTTTATACA
>PVKH010009034.1:0-13081 GCA_004027955.1 Chaetophractus vellerosus
ACCTCATGGAAGATTTTACAGCTGAGATGGAAAATGAGTTTCCTTTTATATACTAATACCCACAGATGATGGTGGGTGCTAGACGGTTATGCTGAGAGGGATTTTGAAGACACCTCCATAATTAATCAGCGACTATAGGCATGAGATAGCTGTGTGTATAGTGGAGGAAGGCTTAGTTATGGCCTAGGGGCACATATTTTATATTCCTGCAAAACCACTTTCAAACCATGCTTAATTATCTGCAGTTCTCTTGATAGAACCTGTTCTCTCTAATCTGCGTCTTTGCTTATGCTACTCCCCCTGGCTGAGACACGCTACTGGGCCTGGCTTTACCACCCAGGAGCTTTGGGCCTTCTGAGTAAAGATGGCAATATGAATACAGACTCAACCCCTCCCCCTTTCTGATCCAGAGCAAAACGATTAAGGCAATGTAAAAATGGCCACAGAGCATACATTATCACTGGAAGCTGGGGAAAGGAGCCAACGCATTGCAAGGCATTTCTGTCAGATGCAGTGCAGAGAGGACCAGATTGAAGAAAGGCACAGAATGTGGATGTGCAACTCATCATATCAAAGAAGCAGCCTGCTCTCTCAGGAAATTAGGTGGAAGAAAGATTCATGGTTTTCACAAGCAGCTCCTCATTTGGAAGGACAAAGGAAAGGTGTGTGAGAGAGAGAGAAGGAGGAGGGAACAGTTCACTCTGATTTATTCACAGTCTTGGAAGAGAGAGTGGGGAGAGGAGGGAGGGACCCCAGAGTAAGGCAGCTTCACTGAGCAAGGAAGCTGCAATGGAAAGGGATTGCTCACAGCAGCTGAGACTTCCGGCCTAGCTATGCTGGGTGGTCACAAGCCAAGCAGAGTGGGTCCATACTAAACTGTGGCATGCATTTATTTTCTCCCACAGGAAATGCCTTTATTTCTAACCTCTTTAAAAATAATAATAATAAAGTTAACATTAAAGTTAAGGAAAGCCAGAGGAGCATAAAATAGAAAGCCCCCTCCAACTCCTCGGCCACCATATACACAAACCCACACAATGCACTCTCCAAAGATCAGGGTTGATGGCCTGATTTATGTTGCTCCACACTTGTTTTATGCCTATGTAAATTCTAGCTATACTCACGTATTTAATAAATGGTTTCATACTGTTCTGCAATCTGCTTTTTTTTTCATTCAAAACATGTTTGGACAGCTTTCCATGGCAGCACATTTGGATCATCTTATACTTTACACATTGCAATATAGTGTTCTACCATATGAATATACCATGATTTAACTAATTTCTATCTGATGAATATTTACGTTGTTCCCAATGTTTCTACAAATAGAAACAATATTGCTGTGTACAATTACTTATAAATGTGTACTTATGATTATTTCAAGAGGATAATTCAAATTTCTAGAAGTAGAGTTATTTGCTCAAAGAGAATGCATATTTTTAATTGTAATATGTATTGTCGTATTCTCACTCACAATATACACAATATAGGAGAGACCTTTCCCACACCATTGGCAATACAGGAACATTATCAACCTAAATGTCTAACAGGATAGCGCTGCTTAAGGCAATTATGTCATATCCACAGGGAGAAATATATGCAACTATTTAAAATTATGGTGTAAAAGAATTTTTAATCATATGAAAATATGCTAACGACATATTGTTAAGGAAAAAAGGAAGAGACAAAAGAGAACATAAGGTAGGAAAACTTCTTATAAAGCCCTGCTGAGCTTTAGTTTCTTCACAATAAAATGAAGATAATAATGTCCATCCTACTATGTTAGAATCAAGATAATTTTCATGAAAATGATAAGTAAACTGCAGTGTCTGACAAATTATATGATTCCTTAATTGAAACAAATGCTGATAATTTCCCAAACACTCTAAGTCAGTGGTAAAGGTATAACACAGACCAAACATCCTGGGCTTTGTTCATAGAAGGCCGACCCAGTTTTTGCTCTGCCTACAGGCAGACTGACAATATTGTCAAACAGGCGGGGGCCTCGAGAACATATGGATAGGACGTGCAACAACCTGCAGAGATTTGCACAGCACATGAGATTTCCCCCAAGAACTCTCATAGCCTCCTTTACTTCACATTTCCAATATTATCACACCGAAGAATGTTCGCCTCTTTCATAGACCTTTCCCTGACCACCTGTCTCAAATTGTTTTCCCTTCCCTTACGTTCTTCCATATACCTGATTTGAACGCTTTATCAGCAAGTGCCTTGAACAGTTATTTTAATGCCTTGTGCATGTATGTCAGCTTTGAGTCAGACAAATTCAATCCAAATCTCTGTCTTACCTGGGTCCCATTTGAGTCTCAATTTCTTCATTTGAAAAACGAGGATAATATAATTTATTTTAGAAAATTGTAAATGTAAAGTATCTTATACTGTACCTGCCACAAAATAATATTGCAATAAATGTTAACATTATTATTATTGACATTATTATTTCTATTATAAGATTATATGCACCTTAAAAGTACTGGCTAGTTAGGAGATAGATGCTGAAGTATTTAGGGGTAAAAGGCCTTGATGTCTGCAACTTATTACTTTCAAATGGTGCAGAAAAAAAAGTATATGTGTATGATTTGTCAGGGAGGCACACAGAAAGACACATAGATACACACAGATAAAGGAAATATTGTGAAACAAACAATTAGTGAATCTAGATTAATGGGTTTTACAAACTCAACTTTTCTGGGTGTCTGAAATTTTTCATCATACAAAAGGTGGGATGGGGGAAATGGATGTGGCTCAAGCGATTGGGCTCCCGTCTACCATATAGGAGGCCCAGGGTTCAATTCCCAGGGCCTCATGGTGAAAGGCAAGCTGGCCCATGCAGGAGTGCTGGCCCGCACAGAGAAAGCTGACACAGCAAGATGACGCAACAAAGAGACACCGAGGAGAGACAATAAGAGACACAGCAGACCAGGTAGCTGAGGTGGCGCAAGAGATTGAGCACCTCTCTCCCACTCCAAAGGTCCCAGGATCGGTTCCTAAAGAGAAAACAAGCAGACGCAGAAGAACACACAGAGAGCAGATAGGGAGTGCAAAACACCGGGGGTGGGGGTGGGGGTAATAAATAAATAAATCTTAAAAAAAAAAGGTGGTGTGGGACTTAACCATAAGAAGCTGGTTACACTGGTTGCCTGCTGGCAACTGGGTGTCTGGGGGAAAGCTTCATTGTAGTGTACACCTTTCAATTTTGACCCAAATAAATGACCCAAGAGTGATATAGATGTTGAGTGTACATAAATATTCATATTTCCAAGCTTGTTCAGCTAAGAGGACCTCAGTAGAAATAAGCATATGCAGTGCTCAGATCTTGGCATCTAAATAGTGTTCTCCACTAAAAGGAACCAGGTCACCTTGAAAAAAAAAAGGTTGATTCCAGGGTAGGGGCAGGGAAAGTAACAGATGAACACAGAACATCTCGTTTTGCCAGAAATTACAAGAAGTGCTCAAAGCGTGATGGGAACACATCAGAAGCACCAGCAGCCAATTTGGAGGGACTCCCACTGGCTAAATCATGGTCAATTTAAGCATCAAAATAAATAATGATTGTAAACAGTTCATAACCCACTGAATAAAACAAGAATCTATGAATCCATACTGATATAAACAAATAAGCGAATAAACAAAAGGAGAGAAGGAAAGCTTCTTTAGGGTGGAATGCCAACAATAAAAGCAAAATGAAAAATGATGGAATTAGGAAGTCTCTATTTGGCAACCATCATGGGAAAACTGATTCAGTCAGGAATTATCAATGGAAGCTTAAACTCGTGTGTGCAAACTGGATGAGAAACTGGATATTTACATAACCTCAAAGTATCTCCCAAAAATTACCTATTAATGATAAAAGGAAAAATAGTATCTTTATAGTGGAGAAACCTGACAGACACCATCTTAAACAAGTGATCCAAGTTCACATCGCCAGTAACGGGACAAGTCCACATCACGAGCACTAAAGAGGACACCTCACTTCTGAGGCACTCCTGCCCAAAGTGTATGACCTGAATCTGATCACGAGGAATCATCAGACAAACCCAAATCGAGGAATAGTCTACAAAAGGATTGGTTTGTACTCATGAAAAGTATCAAGGTCTTGAAAGACAAATAAAGAAGGAGAAGCTGTTCCAGATTTAAAGAACACTGAGCAGATAACAATGAAATGAGACAGTGATCCTGGATTGGATCCTGAACCATAAAAAAAAAATTTTTTTCTCTTTATTCTAAGGGAATTGACTAAATCTGAATAAGATCTGTAGATTAGATAATAGTATTATCATAATGTGGTTATGTAGGGGAATGTCCTTGTTTATAGAGAATACACACCAAAGTCTGGAAGTATTTAGGGATCATGCCTGTAATTTACTCTAAAAAAATTGTTTATGTATATGTGAGATGGGGAGAAAGAGAGAAAAGAGAGAGAGAGAGGGAGAGAGGGAGGGAGGGAGGGGGAGGGAGAGAGGAAGAATGATAAAGTGAACAATAAAACAAATGTGGTAAAAGTTAACAATTGGGGAATCTCCGTGAAGGATATTTGGGACTTCTTTGTACTATTCTTGCAATTTCAACTTTTCTGTAAGTCTAGCATTATTTTAAAATAATACACACAGTCAAAAACAAAGCAGTGGCTAGGTCTTACCCTCCCAAGATGAAGTATACAGCACTTGTTTCTAAATGAATTTATCTAGATTTACATATCCTTTATGAATTTGGCACAGTGTTGTTTTCTTTACATGACACCTAAGTGGCCCTAATGTAGGCTTTTCTTTTTGTATGGGCTCATACTCAGATTCATAGTATTAAAATAATACGCACAAATGATTACAAAAGGAAGGTCTAATCCTCCTTTGGGTATAGAAGATGGGAGGGTGGTGGTAAGTTGATATAGGAGGGAACATGTGGAAGAAAAAGAAAACACACAGTCCTCATAGAACATGCACCAGACTTGAGACATCATTAACCAGGCCAAAGTGTGTCAGATGGGGGAAAATATCTTCACAGCAGAACATAAAACACTGACAGCTGATACATATAAGTATTTTTAAATTTCACAGAAACTAAAGCCCAAGTTGAACCCTTGGCATTTGTATCATATTATGAGCAGTTTCCAGCAAGTGTCATTCAGAGTTTATGGCTGAACAAAATGTCTGGACTAAAATTTGACTTAATGATGTCAGAGAGTCTCAAAGCAGTTTGCACTGAGCGAAGCAAAACAAGGCGTCCAGTCTCCAGGGAGCTTATACTCAGAGGAGAGAGGTACTGAAGCACAGAGAAAAATTTGCAGCTGTATTTCTCAGTTTTAGAATAATTTAAACAAACTTGAAGTCATCCTTTTGTTCATATAGCCCTACTTCCATGTTTTTAGTTCAAACGTGGAAGAAACTATTGCCTGTTTAAATAACATACCTTCTTCATAGCTGGTAGCAAGCTGCATCTGGGCAGGGCTGCTAATTGGCAATTTTAAAGACACGTGGGGCTAGCAAGGTCTCCTGAGCTGTGAACAACAGAATCAGATGTATAACAGGAAAGGGAACATTGGGAATTAATAGTAAAATGTGTCTATTTTGTCATGTTTTAAAAGGATGCATTTAAAACAGGCAGCTCCTTACTCACAAAAAAGCACAATATTTTAGTACTCTATACTCAATATGAAATAGGTTGGAATATATATTCTAAGAAGTTATTTTAACTAAGTACTTTGATATGGAACTGCTCATGGAACTTAAATTCATTAAGTCTATCCATTTGTTGGTTTTTCTTATAATTAGTTAAATAGACATTTCAGATATAAGAAGAATTAAATTTACAGGCGACTGGAGGGACTGGGGAGAGGAAGGAAGGAAAAGCAGAATCCGTCCACCCTGTAAGGGGTGGGTAGTGATGCAGGGGTTTAGCATTCCTTATACCAAGGCATATCGAGCTCCACTGCTCAGTAGCACTGTTGCCAAAAAATTCCACAGCCTGGACATTATAATGCCTAGAAAAGTCTTATTATAGAAAAGCTATTCATCCATCTTCCAGAGCCATATTGGCCTATCAAAGGATCTGAGTAGATTCCTGCCCCCTTCATAGAAAACTCTTGGGAGACAATTACATAGTAGGAGGCTTCTTTCTGCAGACCTAGTACCATTCTTTCCCTGAAGAGAATGCTTGGAGTCACAATGTGTTTTTATTTGCATTAATTCAACATTTTGAAGATCTAAAAACTCTATCTACATTGTAAACTCATGTAAGGATGCCATGATTGATCTACATGAACTGTATTTTGGTCCAAAAATAATAATTTTTGAAAGTAATTTTGAAGGTACATTATACATAAAGCATTTATTAATGACTGATACGTCTAGGGGAAAATGCCACCATCACAGATCACTCTTTTTATACTTATCTATTTCATATAGGTTTATTTCTCTATAAGTGAGATTTTATAAAGTCACATTTAATTTTCCTATTTTAAAATTGTATGTGTCATTAGTTTGTAGGGCCACAACTTTGTATATTCAAGATTTCAAGAAGAAACCTCTTTACTTTATAATTTCAGCATGATGCTTTCTGCAATAATTTCCTTCTCACAACCAAAATGTGGTATATAACTATCTGTTTTAAGGTTAGAAAAGTCAAAGTTGAAATTGAGCTATTTCAAACATAATTAAATCACTGATTAAGTGTAGGCATAAAACAATGTTTGGGGGAAGCAAAATTTGATAACATATTTCAATAGTTTCCATCTTTAAAAAGCTTCAACCGAATTCATGGCTGTCCCAAGGAGTCCAATTTATCTGCCTCCCTGCAGACAATGGACTGGCATGGTCTTTAGGAATCTTTTTGAGCTCTACAAGTTGATAAGACTTCAGGACAATGAATTTCTCACATTTACTTGGGATCACATGGCACAGCTTACTTAGTGCAGGAATCTGATCTCTTCCTCACAGTGGGGAAGTCTCTAACAGAGCCAACAGCTCTCTAAAGTCCTGCTGATAAATTGACATTTGGTAAGTGCCTGCAATGCACACAAGACATTGTGTTAGGTGCTGGAGGGCAGGAAAGATGGACATAGTTCCCATCCTGAAGAAGCACAGAAGTGGGAAAGGACCTCTCAGTAGCTATTTTCCAGTTTGCTACAAGAAACAAAGAGCTATACAAAAGATATCAGAGACACAAAACAACCAACCTCTCTCTTTATAATATACACACACACAATCTTCCATTCCACCATATGAGAAAATTGAGTTGAAACTACCAAAGTAAACATATAGCCCTATAGATCACACACACACACACATGCACGTTTATATATACATAAACACACACACACACACAGAGAGGAATGTATACAAAACATAAAAAGAAGACCAGATGTTCAGAGTGGGAAATTGGAATTGGTCAGATTAAGGGTTTTTTAATTTCTTAGATTGCCTTATTTTCTATATATTCAAAATAGAGTAGCTATCACTTTTATAGTTAGAAAATAGTTGTTAAAACATAAAAAAAATTGAATCTGTACTACTTTCGCTTTTCCATATCTTTTTTAGAACCCATTTAGCTTCAAGAGATTGTAAATGATGTAGAGAAAGGTAATAGCACATTTCTAATCTAGAAATCAAATAAAAATATAAATAGTAGAATAAATACTGCATTTTGGACATCATCTCTAATATACCTTATCAACAGGTGAAAGAAGAACAGAAAGTAATGTTTCCACTTGTATTCTAGTCTAAAATCTTTTTGGACTTCCAGACACCATAATGATGAGTACTTTAAATGCATGAATGTGTCAAAATTTAATGTAAAATCACAAGTGCTTCTATCACAAACGCAACCAGCTGTGTTTAGAATTTATGTCTTGATATTTTCAAAAACCAACAAATTTAAATGTACTATAGAAGCTAATTACTCCCACAACCATTTCCTGTGGCCAGTGATAGAAAAAAAATTGCAAATAAAGCCAATTTTATTTACTCTCATTGTCTTATTCAACAAGCCTTTTAAAATATTTGTTAATAGCCTGGCACGATGCTCAACATTGGACAGTCAAAAAGTAACATGATTAATTAAGACAGACAATCTAAGGTTTTAACATGTGCAAAACGCTTAGAGAAACACTTTGCAAAAGATATCCAAAGGACCAATAAGCAAATGAGTAGGTGTTCAACATCATTATTTATCAGAAATGCAATTAAAACCACATTCAGTATCCATCCAAATGACTAAAATTAGAAGACTGACCATATCAAGTATTGGCGAAGCTGTGGAGAACTGCAACTCTCACACATTGTGGAGGGAGAGTAAGATGCTACAACTACTTTGGAAAACTGCTAGGCAGTTTCTAATAAAGCAAAAAAATATGCCTACCCTATGATCCAACAATTCTACTCCTAGAGAAGTGAGTGTAAATGTTCAAAAAAGACTCGTACAAGAATGTTAATATCATTTTTATTCATAATAGCTCTAAACTGTAAATGACCCAAATATTCATCAACAGGAAAATGTTCTATTCATACAACAGAGTACAAAACAACAATAAATGCAACCCTACTGATACACACAAGACACAAATGAATCTCAAACAAATTACGTTGAGTGAAAGAGGACAAACTGAGAAATTCCATTTATGTGAAGTTCAAGAAGAGCAAAATGAACCTATGCAATAGAAACCAGACTAGTGGTTACCTGGGGCTGGAAGCAGAGGTGTTTATGACTGTTGACTGGGAAGGTGCAGCAGAGAACTTTATGGGATGATGGAAATCTTCTGTATCTTGACGTAAGTTACATGGATGTATACATAAGTAAAAAGTAACTAAGCTGTACACTTAAGGTTTGTGCATTTGACAGCATGACATTTATACCTCAAAGCTTTTTTAAATAGTATGATTAAGTCCCCACCTTCAACAAGTTTTAATAGAAGTGAACTAATAATAAATACAATGTGATCTGTGCAATCACATACTCAATGAACAGAGTGCCTAGGGAGCCCAGAGGAGGAATCAAAAAAATTCTATCAGGAGCCGATGTGGTTCAGTGGTTGAGTGCCGGCTTCCCACATGTGAGGTCCAGGGTTCAATCCCCGGCCCCTGGCACCTAAAAAAAAAAAATCTGTCTGGGGAAAGCTCAAAGGCATCATGGGTACGTGTAGACTCAGCGTCTCGGTGTTTGACCCCTTTACCAGGAAAGTCTCTCTCAAGGATACCACCCTTTTCCTAGTCACTGGCATATTGGAATCATTTTTTAAAACGTAACTGAATAAACCAAATAGTCATCCCAATAGTCATCACACCACAGGCATTGCAGGCATTCTTGCTAAATGTAGTCTTCATTCACTATGACTGGCCATGAAGTTCAATTTACCCCAGCATACGTCTGTTGCATCCTTATTGCGACCAGTGTTGTGTTAATGGAGCTCAGGGATAAGTAAAACAAAATCCAGCCTCCAAGGTGCTTATAACCTTCTCATATCCATCCCTTCTCCATTTCTACTGGCACTTTCTTAGACCAGTTCCCATTCTTGCACCACCTGGACAAGTCACAATAGGATCCTATCTAGTCTTCCTACTCCCCAGCATTTGTCCAGCTCCAAATGTGCTGAACATAACTGATCATATCAAATTTCTTTGCTGTTCTGAATCCTTCAGTGGCTCCCCCAAGGCCAAATGCATCAAGTTTAAACTCTTCAGCATGGCTTTACCAGCTCTGGTTCCACCAACATTACTCTAGATAGGAGTAATGTCCATTAAGTGGAAGTAATATTGTGAAGACACATGAGAGAAAAATAACAATTCTTAGCTTACATTTTCCTCCAAATTTTTTAATGGAGCACTTTGAGTTGCTTTTTAAAAAATGTGTTATGCCAATTCTAGGTATGATACTTTCTGGATTCTGTATGCTTGGAATTCTGCTATGGCTTTAATGTGTTCATTCATTCATTCAAAAATTATTTGGGGGGCGGCTGTAGCTCAATTGGTAAGGTACCGGTTTACCACTTAGGAGGACCCGAGTTTGGCTCCCAGGGCCTCCTCGAGTGGGCAGACCACCTTAAGAAGGCAAGCCACCGTGGACAGGGCAAGCCGCCGCAGGCAGGGCAAGCCACCACGGGCAGGGCAAGCACCCGCAAGGAGGGCAATCCCCTGCGAGCAGGGCAAGCCACTGCGAGCAGGCAGGCCGCCTCGCGGTAAGCTGACTCTGCAGGTCACTGCAGCAGGGGGAGACAGGCAGACACAGAAGAACACAAAATTGAACACAGTGAGAACAAGCAAAGGGGGGGGGGGCGGATATGTAATAAATAAAAAATAAATCTTTTAAAAAATTATTTGTTGATCACTTTGTACTCCACATAATAGGAAATATAGATATGTAAAAGACATTCTTCCTTCAGAGAGGGAAAGGCATGGGGGTTCCATCATGTAATGGTTAGCACTCTGGACTCTGACTCCAGAGAGGGAAAGGCTATCTGAAACTCATCTACCTAGAATTTTTCTTTTTTTTAAGTTTCATAAAATCAGAAACATTTCTCCCCTATAAAAGCAAGTACAACTAACACCCACAATAGCTCCCTGGTGCTGCCATAATTACCCTAAAAGGGCCCACAAAGGGGGATGCTGGAGATTATCCTGAAGGATAATTGCTTTATGAAATGTAAAACAAAACTTGGAAAGGTCAAACTGTTGCTCTCTCTGGTACGGCCTTCAAGGATAGCCTTCCTCTCATTATGTCAGATTTTATGACCACCATGCCCTCAGAGTCAAAGAATCAAATCATTTTCAAGAGCCCAACATCATTATTTTAAAACAAGGCATTGCCATGATAAATAAATAAAGCAGCTTCTTGTGTAAATGTCAGTATCTTTTAAAATAATCTGATTTTTGTTTAGCTAGGATCAATTAGCAAAGGTCTTTTTTTCACCATCTAAGGTGGGTAATATTGTCTACTAGAAAAGCAAAAATAGTCAACAGGTTTGCTTTTCTGTCAAAAACGCTGATCATTTTTATACTTTCTCCTTTGATGTTTGGCATATTTTTTCTACTCTGCATTCCAGTCCCAGCCTTCCAGCATTATGAAGATGTTTTCAAGCACAGATTTGATATATATAAGCCATCAGTTTTTCCAGTGATTAATAATATGTAATTTTCAAAAGATTTGGTTCTTTACCACTCATGTCACTTTAATGAAAGATCTATGCTAGTAGCTTCCAAAGTTCTTTTAGAAACAAAATCCCCTGAAAGATTTTCAGTCTGTGAATGTGTAAAGCTCATTTTAAATAATCAATTCAGAACAATATTTCTGTTCATGTTAAGAATGGTGATCTAATATTAAAGTGCTTTAAAGAATTCAAACATGAATCTAAAATTAGGCATAATTGTTTCTTCTCTGAGAGGGCAGGAGACTGCAGGGAAACCGGAACTGCCATGCCTTTGCTCCAGGGGTAATGCTGAATGCTGAGGTTTCACCTTAGCAGCTTATTCTTACTAAAGGAACTTCAAGCTTCCCTTTCCCCCTTTCTTACGGTAGCCTGCATTGCTTTTGCCATAATTGATCACACTGAGATTCCTTGACCTTTCTCGAAATTCCCCTCTAAGCCAAGTGCAGTTCTATACAACTTAAAAGCTAAAGTTGTCTTCCCTAGTGTTGTACAATTCTACTAATCTTGGCTAGTATGTTGACTGTTCACTTGATTATTTAAGAAAAATGCAACCTGTGGTCTAAGGCTATAAAAAAGGAACAGATGAATACTCAGGCAGGCTATCTCCAAGCAAGTTTCCAGGCAGTAAAGTTTGGATAAAGAGGGGCCGGCCATATAACCCAGTGGATAGGGCGCCGGTATAACACATGGGAGGCCCTGGGTTCGATTCCCGGGGACCTCTCCTAGCAGGCAGACCACCTTGAGAATGGCAAGCCGCCATGGGCGGGCGGAGCCGCCATGGGCAGGGCAAAAAGCTGCCACGGACAGGGCAAAGCCGCCATGGGCAGGGCAGGTCGCCCGCAAACAGAGCGCAGCCAGCCACCTGCGAACTGAAGCAGAGCCGGCCGTGAATGGAAGCAGAAGCCGCCCACAAGCGGGGCAAAGCCACCTGCCAGCGCGTCCCCACAATGGGGGGAGACAAAGCAGACAGAGAGGAACACAGGAATGGACACACAGCAAGAGCAAGGAGAAAAGGTGGGGGGGGGATATGTAATAAAAAAATAAATAAAAATTTAAAAAGAAAATACGTTACATCAACTGTAATAGAAAAAAAAAAAGTTTGGATAAAGAGAGCTCTGAATTTGCTGGTGCTCTGCAAAATAGTCACTACCCCAGCTGGCTTGAATCATCCAAAGCATCAGTTTCTGGGCCTTAAGGGATGCCTCACCTGTTAGAGAGGATGCTGACCCAGGCCTCTTTGATACAAGAATCGTCATCCTCATGTTGCCCTCCATGATGGTTAGGTTCCTGTGTCAACTTGGCCAGGTAATGGTGCCCAGTTGTTTGGTCAAGCAGGCACTGGCCTAGTTGTTACTGTGAGTACATTTCCTGGACTTAAATCATCAGTCAGTTGATGGCATCTCTGGCTGATTACATACAATCAGCTGAGGAGATTGCCTTCAGCAATGAGAGACCTCTCATCCAATCAGGTGAAGACTTTAAAAGGAGAAGTGGGGGCCGGCTCGATAGCCCAGTGGATAGGGCACCGGCATACCACATGGGAGGCCCCGGGTTCGATTCCCGGGGACCTCTCCTAGCGGGCAGACCGCCTTGAGAATGGCAAGCCGCCATGGGTGGGCCGGAGCCGCCGTGGGCAGGGCAAGAAGCTGCCACGGACATGGCAAGAGCCGCAGCGGGCAGGGCAGGTCGCCCACGGATGGAGCGCAGCCAGCCACCCGTGAGCTGAAAGCCGGCCGTGAACGGACGCAGAGACCGCCCACAAGCGGGGAAAGCCACGCCTGCGCATTGTCCACTCTCGGCGCGTCACCACAGCGGGGGGAAGGGGAGATATATAATAAAATAATCTTAAAAAATAAAAATAAAAAAAATAAAAGGAGAAGTGATGATTTTGGCAGTCAGAAGAGAGAATTCCCATCTCCACTTCAG
>PVKH010009035.1:0-19083 GCA_004027955.1 Chaetophractus vellerosus
AGGAAGACTCTTATAGCATTTGCTGATGGTTGAATATGAGAACAACATAAGTAAAGAAGAAATTTAGGGTGGCTTCTTGAGGTTTCTGATTGAACCATCTGAATGGATCATGGTGCCATTGAGTGAGATGGGGACGTCTAGAAGAGGAGCAGGTTTCAGATAGGGTGAGGATTTAAGAGTTTTGTTTTGACCCGGTTAAGTTTGAAATGAATATTGGACATGTACGTAGATGTGTTGAGTAAAGCAGTCATATATGCAAGTCCGGAGTTGAGGGAGAGGACAAGAATGAGGATAGAACTTTGAGTCTTCAGCATTTGGACTGTATTTATGAAAGCAATGGGATAGGATGAGATCACTTATGGGGAGAAGTGTTGATGAATCAAGCCAGGGGCCCTCCTGCCATATTTCTAAATCATTAGGTGCATATACATGGTCCTCGTTAGAGCTACTTGTATATCTAAGTGGGAGGACAATGATTAAAACAGGGATAGTTTTAAGAGTACAGAGAAGGAGGAAATGCTTTGGCTCTGGACATTTGAGTTGGATTCATGGAGGTAGTAGCATTTTGCCTGGGACTTAAGCCATAGGTAGATGGAGATTCATGGGGAGAAAGGCTAGGGTAAGTGTTCCAGATGGAAGGAGTAGTATGAGAAAAGACTAGGAATTAGGAATTTAGACAATTTTTTAAAAGAAAGTTTTAAAGACCTTAGAAGAATGCAGTACCATGCTTCCAATCCAAGGGTGCCATGTACCAGTGGAACATGGGCCATAGAATCATCATCTTCTGGGAGGTTGATTTTGCTCAAAATGCTTAACTTTTTCATATAATTTTTTTCACTAAAATTTAAAAATTAAAACAAATTACTTTGGTAATCAATTGCTTTGAAACTCGTCAAATTTGGTACTTGATGCATTTTGACATGAAAATTTTTTCCCTGTACTCATCTTTTGTTTGGCATTCAACACGCAACCTAAAACTTGTCAGTGTTGGTTGCCTTGTGACTCGCTACCCTTTCCACAGAAACAAAGGGTCACACATTAGTTATACGGTAGCTCTTGCCCTGTGCACATCCCATTGTGGTCTTAGCTTCTGTGGTCATTTTGTGCATTTTTGCATTTTTTTTCATCATGGGTCCTAAGAAAATAAGCAGTGATAGTGCTGAGCAGAAAAAATTATTTCACATCACCATTGAGTGAAAAAAGGAAATAATAGGTAAATATGAGAGTGGTATTTGCATTATTGGTCTTGCTAGGGAATATGGTATGCCTAGAACAATGGTCCCCACCATCATTAAGAATAAAGAAGTGATTTAAAAGGCTGATGTTGTGAAAGGAGTTAAAGCAGTAACAAAGCAGCTTTCCCAAACACTCAAGGAAGTTGAAAAGCTGTTATTAATTTGGGTAAATGAGAAGCAGTTAACGGGCAACAGTGTAGCAGAAGCCATGATATGTGAAAAGGTGGAAGTGTTGCGTGCTGGTTTGTGATGAGTGTTGACGTTTTTAAGGCCAGTCGCGGCTCGTTTGATAATTTTGAAAAGGGGACCGGCATGCATCGTGTCGTGAGGCATGGCGAGGCAGCGAGTGCTAATAAAAAGGCTGCTGAACCAGGGTGTTATTTTTTGAAAGTCAGCTAAAGGATGATTAGGCAGCCCACTGAAGGTTGCTCAATGCACTGAACCCCTAGAATGTGATTTTTGTTACTTTTTATTTCTGTGTGGGCTTTTTTGCTTTGGTTTTGGTAAGCCTTCAATTTGGATGTCAGAAAGAATGAAAATCATTGTTTTGTTCTTGAGGGAAGTTCTTGATAGTGTTTCTTGTAAAAAAAAAATGACTTAGATATTAAATTTGGTGCTTATAAGAGAGTTAAAAAATGAATAGCATCGCTTTCATTAAAATTACAAAAGAGAAAAAAAAAGGCTGCTGAAGAATTCATCAGTGAATTTCTAGACTACGTAGAGGCTGAGGGTTTTATTCCCCACCAAGTTTTTAACTGTGATGAGACCAGAGACTTTTTGGGGAAAAAAGTCAAGTAGAACTACATCACAAAAGAGGAGAAGGCATTACCAGACCAATCCATGGGTCTGGAGGTCGATGCACCTGATGTTGAGGGGTTAGTGGAGGGACTTCGTGAAGAGCTCAGCACTGAGGAGCTGCAGGAACTACAGAAGGGACAGCAACAAGAGGTGGCTGAAGAGATTTCTTCAGGTGAGGAGGAGATAAGGGAGGATGTCCCCAGTTCCTTGATAAAAGAAATGAGTGCAAAATGGGCAGAACTTCAAAACTTTGTGGAGACATACCATCCAGACAAAGCTCTGACAACCGGAAATATGAATTTATTGAATGACCAAACAATTTCACACCTTTGAGGAATTCTGAAAAGAAGACAGAAGCAGTCTTCATTGGATAAGTTTTTAGCAAAGGTGACAAAGAGTGTGTCAAAGCCTGTGGTGCAACTTGAAAAAAGGCAGAAAAGAGAAAGAGCCTGAAGTGCAAGTGCCTGATGGTCTACTGGAGGGGGCTGTCCTTCCAAGCAACACTCCACGTAACCTCTCCTCCTCACCACCCCCCCCCCCCCATCCCATGAGGCCATGGACTCTTCTCAGTACAGGGAAAGAGAAGTTTTCATTCTATTTTATCTAAGTATTTATTAATTTTTAGGTTTATTTCTCATGTAAATTAATGATATACAACCCTATCTTTTTACATATTGCCTTAATATGTGCATTGCCTTTGGTTTGGGAACACATTAAATTTATTTACATCATTCCTTATGGGAAAAATTTGTTTGGTATTCATTGCGCCTCCCAGAACCAATTAACGCCGAGTACCGAGGCACCACTGTACTGTAGGTTACAATAAGTGCAGATGTATTATGGAGTGTAATGCAACATTTGTATACATTTGACAGGTATTTTGGGGTTTGAAAGGCTGCCTCTGGCTGTGTACCAGATTCCACCATTCATATAAACATCTACTTTCCTCTATTGTTAGGCAACATTTCAGCGAAAAAGTTTGAGAATGACTGAATCGGAAATGATGTCCTTACATAGATAGCTATCAAATAATCCCTTCATAAGCCTTCATTTGCTATTGATCCATATACTGTAAACATGACCAGTTTTCAAATCATTAGAATGCCTTCTATTTTCTCTTGCCTTTGTATGTCCAAACTAGGCCCTCTAAAAGTTTTCTCAGGTTTTGAGCCTAATGATAATTACGATGTCTGGCCTGTGCTGGTCATTACAGTGTTGAAAATGACTGTACAAGGACCCTGGGAGTGGCCACGGATCAGTCAGCTCATTCCAGAGGCATTTGCTCATCCTTGCTCTTTCTGCCCACCCCAGAGTGTCCTGTAATCCAAATCAGCCATCCATCCTCTGATCTCAGCATTTTTAAATTGAAATAGATCTTGAGAAAATTATAGCGTCACAAGCAGTTGTCAGAAACAATACAGAGAGATCCTGTGTACCCAGTTTCCCCCAACGGCAACATTTTGCAAAACTACAGAATTGTTATTCTGTATCACAGCCAGGATATTGACATGGATGCTATCCACCCATCTTTTTTCAGATTTCCCCTGTTTTCATTTGTACGCATTTGTGTGTGTGTCTGTGTGTGTGTCTGTGTGTGTGTGGTGGTATTATATTCTACACAATTTTATCACCTGTGTAGGTTTGTGCAGCCAGCTCCACAGTCAAGGTCCTGAGCGGCTTCAGCACCACAAGGGACCCTGCGCTGGTCTTTTTTAACCACACCCACCTTCCTTACGCTCACCCCCTCCCTAGCCCTGGCCATCACTAACAAGAATGTCTTCCATTTCTAAAATTTTGTCATTTCAAAAATGTTATGTACGTGGAATCATAGAGTATGCATCCTTCTGAGATTGGCTTTTTTCACTCAGCATCTGTAATAAAGAATCTGACTCAACTTTTTAGACGCTTGCTGACAGCTTTTAAGCCTCACCCCTCCGTTTTCCCTGTTGTGCCCCACATCTGGGAAAGCTGATGAAAAAGCCTTGGTGGCGGGGAGAGTCAAACCATGCAAGACCCTGTTCTCACACAGGAACCCAATCCCAACCCATAACCACAGTAAAAACCCCAAGCCAGTATCCCTCCCCTGCTGTCTCAGGCCATTCTGGACTTGTCTGTGAAGCCTGCCTGAAAGCTTCATTATGTGAGAGTAATAGACCTTTTCATACCATCTTGGGGTGTTGTGGTATCAGCAGTCTTGACAGTTGCACCAAATTTTAGGTAGGATTCCTTTCTGTTTATGCAGGATGGTTACAAAAGCATAATTCTTGAGATCCAAGTTGTTGCATTTATCAATAGTTGGTTCCTGAGTAGATATCAAGGTATGTATCAATCATAATTTGATTAACCATTCATCTGTTAAAGGACATCTGGGTAGATTCCAATTTTTGACTATTACAGATAAAACTGCTATGAACTCCATGTATAGGTTTTTGTGTGAACTTAAATTTTCATTTCTCTGGGATAAATGCCCAGGAGTGCAATTGTTGGGCCATAGGGTCGTCACATGTTTGTTTGATTTTAAAGCTACCAACAGGGGGCCAGCTGTAGCTCAATTGGTAGGGCTCTGGTTGGGGCCTCCTCAAGCGGGCAGACTGCCTTGAGAAGGCAAGCTGCCACAGGCAGGGAAAGCTGCCACAGGCAGGGAAAGCCGCCGTGGGCAGGGCAAGCTGCTGTGAGCAGGCAGGCCGCCGTGCAGTGAGCTGACTCGGTGGGTCGCCGCAGCAGGGGGGAGACAAGTAGACACAGAAGAATGCAAAAATGAACACAGCAAGAACAAGCAGAAAGGAAGAGATATATAATAAATAAATAAATAAATCTTTAAAAAATAAATTAAAAAAATAAAGCTACCAACAAACTATTTTCCAGAGTGACTATAGTTTCACATTCTCACCAGCAATGTATGAGTGATCCAGTTCTCTGCATTTGTGCCAGCATTTGATGTTGTGACTGTTTTTAATCTTAGACATTCTGATAGATGTATAGTGAATTCTCATTGTGTTTTTCATTTGCCTTTCTCTAAGGGTTAATGATATTGGACATCTTTCATGTGCCTATCTGCCATCCATATTAGTCAGGATTCTCCAGGGAAACAACTGACAGGATATATGTGTAAATATTGTGATATTTATTATAGGTATTAGCTCACATGACTGTGGGGATGAAGGAGTCTGAATTCTGTAAGCAAGCTGCAAGCTGGAAATTCCAGTGAAGGTTTTCTATGAATTCCCCAGGAGGTGGCTGATTGAACTAGAGATGGTAATTCTTCCTTCTGACTGCAAAGATAATGCATTTCTTTACTTTCTTTAACTCATCTGAGCCTCCATAATCTCAGGCTGGTAGGAAATTCAAACTCAGTCACAGGCAGCTCTGCTCCCAGCCACCAAGTTGTGTAAAAGTCCTTGGATCTCACGCAATCCCCTGACAAAGGAGGTAGCTCTAATCAATATTTGTGGGTCCACACTGTTTCCCACTGAAGGGCTAACCCATTGTACCAGCCCATGTGGTCCTCTCATGCTGGGCAGCTCAGCTGCTAATTCCCCATTCTTGGAGCATGTACTCCCTTGGTGCCACACAGACTTTGAGGTCTTGCCACATTCTCCAGGGTAGCACTGTCCAATAGCTCCCGAGGGCTCTTGGGACAGCTGGACAACAGAGGCACACTACATCATGAAGTCAATACCCCTTCCGTGGGCCCTAGCTGGGAACATATGAAAATCTATTTTTCCAATGTAACATAGTTATTTATAATTTCCCTAATCATGATTCTTCCACTCCTTTTATTTGAACCTATAATTTTCGATGTACCAGTTAAATATACTTCACAGAGACTTAAATCTTTGGACTGTTGAAATGCCAGTTGAGCCCTGAATTCCAGCAGAGTAGTGAACAGCTCCTACTCTCCAGTTCTTTGGGCTTGCCCTGGACAGCCAACAAAGTGATGATGGACAGGTCCCATCCCCTAAAATAGGGAGTGTTTGCAGCTGCAGACAGGAGAATTCCTTCCATCTTCCCCATGTTATCTAGGTCTCCTCTCAGCCTGGAGCTGTTGGAGTGGACGTTGTCCCGGATTCCTCAGGATTGGGGAATGAAAATCATGGTGTGTGTGTGTGTGTGTGTGTGTGTGTTTGTGCATGTGTGTAACCATGGACCAAAGTAGATTAGTTATCATGGATTTTATCTTGTGTTGGGGGAAGAACACATTCATGTGAAGATAGGGGTTGCCAGGAGTTCAGAAAGAAGCAGGGAAATGAATGGGTTTAACAGGACATATTTGGGGTGGTGAGATTCTGCTGTATAATACTGCAATGGTGGTTGCATGACATTACGCATTTGTCAAGGTCTATGGAACCATACAGCACAAATTATAAATCATAAAGTAAACTACAGACTTTGGTTAGTAGCAATGCTTCAATATTGGTTCATCAACGGAAACAAATGTGCCACACTAATCTAAGAGGTCATTAATAGTGATAACAATGTGTGAGGGTGCGTGGGGGGACTTATATGGGAATTCCCTATACTCTCGGTGTAATTTTTCTGTAAATGTAAATCTAAAACTTCTCTACAAATGAAGTTTTTAAAAAAGAATATGGAAATACATGGGAAAAACACAACTAATACAACATAAAGACTATAGTTAACAGTAATATTGTAATATTTTTCCAGCAATGGCAAATAAGGAACTATATCAATGCTAAGGGTCAATAATGGGTGGGGGTTGTAAGGGGATATGGGAGTTTTTCCTTTTAGATTAATGAAAGTGTTCTGAAATGCACTGAGCTGATGACAACACAACTCTGTGATGAAACCTAGAGCCATTGCATGTACACTTTATGGATTGAACAAGTCAAAGAACCAGATAACACAGTGAACCCTGGGGTGAATGATGGACTATGTGTTTTTGTTGTTGTTTTTAGGTAGTATCAGGGATTGAACCTGTTATGGTAAGGACAGCTATTTTCAATAGACAGGCACCTGATCCAGAGCCACAGAGGACAAATGTGTATCTTAGTATGAAGGAGATTTATTGCATGTGCACAAGAAGGAACTGGGTGAATCTTCCCCAAACTGTTTCAAAATGAGAATGGGAGAATAGGGTTTTTATAAGCAAAGGAGAAGGGTAGGGGAGAAGAAACACAAGTGATGCCAGGAGTCTTGTTAGAAGGGTACGTGCAAATTCTCAGTCCTGTGTCGTCTCAAGCATGTTTAACTGGTCCTTGATTTCAGTGGTTAAAACCACAGTTTAGATATGGTTGTGCAGGTGCAAGGTCTTCATGGCTCCTTTCTCAGCCAACCACTCAAGGATATCAAGCTTTTTGTCTCTGAGAAATGTTACAGATTTACACCATTTTGTCTGATTTTGCTTTGAGACATTATCTTACTCCTGTAAGCAAAACTGAGACGGTCTGGTTAATATCCTTCAGGGAGCTAGAAAACCAGCTCTATTTGTGTATTAGAATTTTCAAAGCTGCTTAAGCTAAGAAATTTTTTCTCCCCCCTTCCCCCCCCATTGTTTGGGCTTGCTGTCTGCTCTCTGCGCCCATTCGCTGTGTGATCGTCCTCTCTTTAGGAGGCATCAGGAACTGAACCTGGGACTTCCCATATGGGAGAGAGACATTCATTCACTTGAGCCACCTCAGCTCCCTGCTTTGTTATGTCTCTCTTGTGTTTCTTCTTTGTATCTCCTTTTTGCATCATCTTGTTGCGTCAGCTCGCCTTGCCTGCCCATTGTGCCAGCTTGCTGTCTTGCTCGTCTTTTCCAGGAGGCACAAGGAACCAAACCTGGGACCTTCCATGTGGTAGGTGGGACTCAATTGCTTGAGCCACATCTGCTTCCCAGCTAAGAAATTTTAATAAGCACATTTTCCAGCCATCCCAGGACCTCATTCATGGGAAGTAGGCTCTCACAACAACTGCTCGCCTGGACTGTGGTTACCAGTACAAATATGACGATGTGCTTTCATGAACTAGAACAAATATACAGTGCTAATACATGGTGTTAATAATAGGATGGTTTGTGGAAAAATATAAGCTATGGACTATAGATAGCTTAATATTATGATGATGTTCTTTCATCATTTGTAACAAATGTGTCACAACAATGTAAGGTAATGGGGAGATGTATGGGAATCCTGTATGGAATGTATGATTGTTTTGTTAACTCACAACTCCTCAAATAAAAGAAAATAATGCTATAAACTATAATAACAATTTTTAAAAAGTTACCTCATGTAAGTTTGGTAAATGAACTCAACCCCTGCCTTTCCTTTATGCCCTGCAAAATGGTGCTTTCTCTATAAGCTTTTCTTGCTTTTCAGGTGTTGAGCTGAATTGAAGAGAAGTCTGTGAATCTCAGCCTGCTGCTCCTCCCTTAATAAGATGCATTGCCCTGAAAGAGAGGCATCTTAAATACATCAATTCTTAAAAATCATTCTTGAGCATCATGCAGGTAGTCCTAAGGCTCTTGTCCCCTTCCCCTCCCCTAGTAGAAGTGGTCTTTTCCAGACCCAGAGACAGAATTCATCACATCTCTGTCTCCTGAGCATGACTTTGATTCTATCAATAATGAGCCATTCCTGGGAAGGGGATGTGGCACATGCAGTTGGGTGCCTGCCTGCCACATGGGAGGTCCTGGGTTTTGTTCCCAGTGCCTCCTAAAGAAGACAAGTAAGATATGAGCCGACACGATGGGCTGGCACCGTAAGCTGACACAACAAGATGACGTAACGAGATGATACAACAAAGAGACACAATGAGGAAACACAATGAGAGACACAAGAAGCAGGAGCGGAGGTGGCTCAAGCCATTGGGTGCCCCCCTCCCACATGAGAGATCCCGGGTTCGGTTTCCGGTGCCTTGTAAAAAGAAGAGGAGCAGAAAACGAACAGACAATGAGTGCAAACAACAAGAGGGTGGGGTGGGGATAAATAAATAAAATAAATCTTAAAAAAAAAAGCCATTCCTAATAAGGACCACTAACATTATGATCTTGGCAGAAGAGCAACTGAAGAATGGATTCTTTCCCAAGTTTTCCTCTTGGGAGCTGGGATTTTTAAACTTGGACCTTATTGGCAAGAACACTGGGTTTACATTTGTCATAAATACCACAGAACAAAACAATGTCCACTTAATTTCAGGGCTGCAAGAGATGATGAAGCCCGGTTCTATTTTCCAGCCTTTAGGGGCCCTGGGTCCCTCTTCCTTCTCCACTGATTTCACCAGGGGCAAACCCTGACTGTGGGCACAGGGCGGCCCTGGGAAGCAACTGGTATTGTTTCTCAAGCAGTGACACTGCCCTAACTAGCATCAACACCCCCACCCCACCCCCAGATTCCCCACCCCAGGGCATCTAATCCAGGCCCCTGATCAGAGACTGTTTTGCCTCCTCCCTCCTCACCGCCCCCCCCCCCGAAAAAAACAAAAACAAAAAAACTCCATGATGTATTGAATATTCCTGACCTGGCCAAGTAACTAGCGAGTGGGATAAACTGCCTGTAATTTGGCAGGCAGTTTAATGGTTAGAGCCTGAGATGGGGGTTAACCAGATGCCTTCAAGGTCAAGCAGGCAACTGAGGGATTCAGGGGCTGTGACAGAATCCAGAATCGGAGGACTGGGGCCAGTGGCAAACTGGGGAGGAGCAAAAGCTCCACCTATGGGCACTGAATTTGATTAAAATGCTGATGGCAGCAACTTGCTGCTCCTGGACTGTTAACTTCTTCAAGAAAAGCAGGAAGTGGCTGTTTAAAATCCGTGTTCAGAATTGTTTTAACTAGTCAGTAAGAGAAAAGAGCAGAGAACCTGTTTGTTTTTGTTTTTGTTTTTGTTTTCTAGGGCCAGGGTGCTGCATGAGATGAGAATATGGAGAATATGGATGGGGGAGCTTCCCGGGAGGGGTCTTCATGGACAAATCCTGTTAGGGCTATGATGTTTCACTAGGAAAAGAGGTTCTTCTCCTCCAAGAAAAGTTGTGAATGGCATTGAAATTGAACTTTGTCGCCACTAAGATGGTAGAAGGCGGCCCTGCCGAGTAACCGACCCTCTTGGTTCTCAAAGGCTTAGGGCCATTATATATACATAGAGAGGCACAAAGCAGGAAGGAAAAAGAGCTTTAGAGTTGGAATCTGCGGTTCTGTTGTTGGGTCTGGGACTAGAAATAGAAAACTGTTCCCTGCTGAAAACAAAAAGTCAGCCTCACCCTGATAAGACCAGCAGGCAGATAAGAGTAGTTTGTGGAGTTTAATTAGGGTCAGAAGCCTCAGAGCTACACTTCTACATTTTAAAAGATTTAGAGTAAGATTTATGGCACAAGGTCAGTGATTGGTAATCTCTAGTTACAATGAGATAAAACACTAATTTATAATGTAGTCTAAGAATTCATAAACAAGGAAGAATAATGATAAAGATTTAAAAGACACAGACACTAAAACTAAAATTAGCTGACCATCTGCTCTGTTCCAGGCACTGCCTTAAGCACTAACTTAATCGTTAGAACAACAATCCTAAGGTGTATTATCCCCATTTTATAGATGAGAACACTGAGGATTAGAGAGATGAAGAAACTTGTCCAAGTCACCCAACCAGTAAACGACTCAAGGAACAACAGTCTCTCCATTCTGGTCTTTATGGCATAAACAACATGGCTGGAGTGAATGTTCAGGCCTCTGACACCGCAGTTAGAAGGGTTTGGGGGAGAAGCCTGACCCTTGTTGGATCCCTTAGCAGAATGCTCTGGCTTCTGGGCTACTAGGTTCTTGGCTTATGTCACATAAAAGAATTTAAGGACACACCATAGGGTAGTCAAGGGAGTAAAGAGTTTATTAAGAAACAAGAAAAGGGATAAGTACATAATCCAAGACACGGATTGCAGGCATGCTGCTGGCTGAGATGAGCACCTGGGGCCCTGGGTTAGGCCTTTGAAGACCTTTCCTCCTCCCCTGTTGGGGAGGGGCCCTGGCTGTTTGCTGTTCTGATTGGTTGCCCCACCTGTTAGCTCTCAGGGGGCCAATGGTGAGGCCTTTTGTTTGGAGGTATCCAGGGCTTCTCCTTGACCCCAGAAACAGTTCCAAATGGGACCTTGTGGCCAGGGTCTCGGTGGGGTCTTTCTGGTATTCGTGATAGCAGGGAGTTTCTGGGCAGGGTCTATTGGCCATGTTCTCTGCCAGGTCCCAGCCGCCTTCCCTCATTCCCGATACTAACCTGCCTCAGATCTATGTTGGTCTCACAGGATGGTGAGCCACAATCTGAACCCAAATTGGAACAGGCGAACGTTTTTTTTACTCACTTCTGGATGCCTACCAAGCCAAGAGCAAGCTCTGGAAAGGGATCTGGAAGTCTTGTTGTCTGGTTCCTGGCTACCATTCTAGCCTGCCTCCCCCCTCACGTGCCCAGCCATCTACATACCCCTAACTAGTCTCTCAGTCCTCTGTGCTCATGCCCATGCCACTTCCCTTTGCTGGGTGTACCCTGAGTCTGCCTATCCCTACCCAATCTTTAAAACTCAGCTTCAGTCACCTCTCTGTGAGGATATCCTGGTCCCTGCCCTCTTGCTTCTCCACCTGCCATACAGAAATAGTCACTACCTTCTCTGTGCTCTCATAACCCTACTGCATACTTGGCTTGGAGGCATTCTCCTATTGGATCATGATGTGTTTCCAAGTTTGATGAGACTTAGGTATCTATTACTTATTATTATTCATTTAAAACTACTTCTGAATATGCAGCGTGATATTGTGGGTATGCCACCTAACTGATGCTCTAACCAAATGTTTCTAGATTAATGAAGAATGCACAATCCAGGGGAGCGGATGTGGTCACGTGGTTGAGCAACTGCTTCCCAGGTGGGAGGTCCTGGGTTCCGTCCCTGGTGTCTCCTAAAAAAAAAAGAAAAGGAAAGGAAAAGATGAACAACAAGCAAACAAATAATGAAAACAACTCAGGGGAGCTGATGTGGCTCAGCAGTTAACCACCAGCTTCCCACGTACAAGGTCCCAGGCTCAATCACGGGCCCTGGTACCTCAAAGAAAAAAAAATAAAGCATGCACAATCCAGAGAAAAAACACTCCTATTATTTCTATCTCCATCAAAAAACTGGTGCTTTGCTAATTGGCATAATGTCAGAATTGTTTTTTTTATTGGTGAAATTGGTAGAATGTTGATGAAAACCATGAAAGCTGGAAATGGGAGTTCCTTGGTGAAATAAACATATTCAAGATAAGCGTTAAAATAGTTCAGAGAACCTCAGGCCTTGCATGGAGAGGGTATAACCTTGAACCCTTAGAATGACGCCTTAGGTTAAGCCCTAAATTAGCCCTGATGTTGCCTGCGACTGGGTTTCCTGGGTTTCTAGGTTCTTGGCTATCTTGCCTAAAGGAATTTAAGGACGTGCCATAGGATAGGCAAGCAAGCAAAGAGTTTATTGAGAAACAAGAGAAAGAGACATGGGTGTGGGCATTCTCAAGGGAGAGGCATGTGCTGGGGCCCCAGGGTAGGTTTTTTAAGGCCGTTCTTTCCTCCTTCCCCTACCCCATGTTGAGGAGGAATTCCAGTTATTTGCCTTTCTGCCTTCCTATTGCTTTATACTGTGGACCACTCAGGTTGCACCTGTTAGCTTTCAGGGAACCGATGGGGAGGCCTTTCCAGGGCTTCTTTTGCGTCTGGAAGTTTCAAACAGGACCTTGTGACTAGGTTCTTGGTGGGCTCTTCGGCTGTAACAGGTTAAGGCTTTGTTTTCAAGCAGCTGCCTTCCGTCAGGGTGGGGGTCTCACAGCCAGGTTCTTTGCTGGGTCTCAGCTGTGATGGTTACAGCTTTGCTCTGGCCAGCGTACTTCTCTCATTTCCTACACTAACCTGCCTCTCTTGGTCCAGCTACGAACTCTGGAGGATCCTGGTTGCCTGATGCAGAATCCTGCCTCTGAATCCTGACAGCTGTTTTTGAAGGAATAGTTCATGCAAGGTCATAGGAACTACTTGTTTTTCCTGCTAATACATATTTAGTTAATAAGTGTCTGTATAGCAGAATTCGGTCAGTGCCTTGGTTTGATCATAACGGGGTTATCCTATTGACGAGAAGAGTGGCTCATACTCTCTGCACCTCAGGGTTGGTGGCTACCATTTGCACATGAACAATCTGACTCAGATGAATTTGTAAATCCCATTCACTAAAGGGTGACTTTACATAAGGATCTGTTAAGTGGTTGCAAGTGAAAGGCATTTGGAAAATGGAGTTTAGGATCCTAGAGATATACCCAGTAGTGAGAATAATGGCGCAGGGCATAATTGAGTTCAGAATCTGCAGGATCAATGATTGCCATGCTGAGAGGGGTACCACTCTCTCCCCAGTGTCTGGTTCTGGATCGCAGACCCAGTGACTGTGGGGATCTGGCCAATCTCCATAGGATACACTTCACAAACTCATGCTACTAATGTCCATAAAGACCACATTTCCTGAACCCAGAAAAACACTGATTCAGGAAGGCTTGAAGCCACCTGCTCAAAATTACCTGACATATTTATTACAAATTCAGATCCCTCATCACATTCCAGACCTACTGAATTGAAACCTGTTTGGATGGGGCCAGATGTCCAAAGTTTTAACAAGTTTCCCAGGTGATTCTCATGTATTTAATAACAATTGACACTCAAGGGAAATAAAGAACTACTACATGAAATATTCACATTGATTGTAAAAATGCTTCCCAGTTTCAAACATTAAAATGTGGGGGAAATGTGCATCTTACAACAAAGGCAAAGAGTACCACATCTTCCTAGATAATGTATCTGTATTTTAACTTTAAACCCAGATGTAAAGTAAATGTGAGGTTTCATTTTCTGTCCTGGAGCAAGCCAGTGGTAGATATTTGGGGGCAGGAAAGTCTCTCCAGGGCACTTCAAATCACATTCAGTTGGTTTTATCTTGGAGTCATAGACCTAGCTTCCATCCACTTCCTTAGACACAAAGGAACTCTCTTCATTTTCATGTATAAATAATGTGGCATCAAACGAGAGTAAACAATCTTGTTAAGCCCTCTTTTAGAGAGTTAATGGTAAGGCAAAACACACGAGCATTGCCCTGACACTCAATTCCCCAAGAAGCCACAGGTCTCCTTCCCACAGGCTCTAGCATGGAGCCTTTTGACAGATGAATCCCTGAACTAAAGAATTCCTTTCCTAAAAAATTCATAGCTGCATGACAGAACAGAACAGAGCACTGAGTGCAAATAAATCTATCCACTATTAGTTCTTATATCTCCTGTTTGATTCCTCAGGGAAATAACCAAGGAAAATATGTTTTTATTATTCTCCAGAAAATATTTCTTTAAAAAGCACAGTAGGACTGGTGTACTTCCCCTTCACAAGCAAAACCTTTCAAAATTTCCAGTCTTATTATTCTCTGGTCAGTCAGTAGCATCTGTTGAGGATGTCCTGTGTGCAGAAACTGAAATAGATCATGGGAAGAGATGGGGGCAGGGCAGTGCCAAAGGAACAGAGAATATGGTTTCAGCTTTTAAGCAACAGAAGTTCTAGTTTAGGAGAAAAAAATATACCATGAACAAATGATTATATCACCAAGTGATAAGTTCAGATTTATGTTTATTAACCCATCAATAGCCATGACCCACAGTTGGGTAAGGGCAGCCATAGAGGAGATACTGAAGGTGGTGGGAGTTAAATAAGGGGGAGTAGGGGATCATGGGGGGAACACCACTCTAGGTTGAGTATTCTGGATTCAGGTGAAGGTACATGGTGATAGAAGCTAGTAGGTCAAACGCAGAAGGCAGCCATGGATTTCCCAGGTAGCATGGATTGTGATCTTTGGGAATTTAGACCCGGATTTCTTTCCATTCTTTACCATTTACCTGTTATATCATGTTAGACAGTTCAACTCCCTGAGCCTGATTCCTTGGCTATGAAAATGGGATAATTAGCTCTACCCCCTAGGGTTGCTTTAAGAATGAAATAAAATATTGTGCAATGCCTGGAAAATAGTAGGACAGTTTTCCTTTGGGGTAGAGAATGACTAAATTTGTCCTGGTTTGAGTCTTTTGTGGATGCCAGAAAATTATATTCTTAAGCTAACCTATTCCTGTGCATAGAAGTCTACTATGAGTGGGGCTTTCTGAGTTAGATTCAGTTAAGAGACCCTTTGATTGCATTAGATTCAGTTTAGGGATCTTGATTAGATCGCTTTCCATTGGTCTACATCAGTGAGGCAAGACTCAGGTTGGTTCTCTGCCCTCTTGCTGGGTCTTATATAAACTGAGAATACACAGAGAGACATAGAGAAAGGAAGCTGCCATTTTGATACTGCCATGTTAAAGAAAGGAAAAAGAAAAGAGAGAAAACTCTAGGTTCACCTACAGCTGTAGAAGGACAGAGAAACCAAGGAAGAAGCCCTGGTCACCCAAAGAAAAAGCAGAGAGAGACCAGCAGACCCACCATCTTGCCTTGCCAAGTGGCAGGATGCCAGGATTGCCAGTATCTGACTTTGGTGAGAAATCATCTCTGATGGTGTCTTGATTTGGACATTTCACAGCCTTAGAACTATAAGATTTTCCCCTAATAAAATTCCCATTATAAAAGCCAACCTATTTCTGGTACTTTTTGTTGGCAGCCCTGTGGCAAATGAAGACAATGAGACTAGTGAGATGAAAGAAGGGGTTGATGTCATGCCAAAGTAAAGAGAACTCCAAATGTTTCACCTTTGCTTCCCTTGAGATTGAATTCATAGCATCATATAGAAGCTATTAGTACTGAAGTATATCAGACCAGGACAACTCCTCAGATTATTTAAAATATGTGATAAAAATAATCCAGAAGTTAAAAGGCACACATCTCAGTGGTTAATACAGTAGACAAAGTTTTGCCATCCCTATTTTAAAAGTAAAGCATAATCATAATGAATTAAAATTTAATATCTGAAAATTAAAAATTGTTCATTTGGTGGAAACACATTGAACTCTGGGGAAAATGGCATGTTTATGACCATGGTGCAAATGTTAATCTTGAAAGAGTCAAAATTATTCAGGATAGACACATTTCAATTAATAAGCTGACCCTGACACTATGGCCAAAAAGATTACAAGATATGAGTATAATTAGAAAGCAAAGATGAAAGGACAATCCCCAAAGGAAATAAAAGTGACTACATTATTATTATGTAAGTGATTTCTGATGACAGAGGGCACATTAAAAACCAATCTATCATCTGACATGATATACTTTATGTGTTAGGGCATGATGCATTTTGGACCCTCTATCTATGATTCTTTCAGAAGGTGAAAGGGAGGAGAAGATTTTGTCCTTCAGTTTTTCCACCTTTGTTTTATGAGAGCTGTATTGGTCAGGGAAGCAGATGCACACTCAAATTAGAATGATTTGGAAAAGGTTTATTTATATTTACAGTGACTATTTGTGGAAGTATGGGTATAAATGACCCACAAGAGATAGTATAAATAGCAGAGCTGTTACCACCCCTAGGCCTGAGGCTTTGAGGGGAGAAAGAAGCTACCAGAAACTGGAAGAAAAGAGTCATGTGGAGGAGGCTGCCTCCGGAGAGAAGCAGTGATCTTCTCAGCCAGCCCAAGGTGACCTTGTGTTAAAGAAGTGAGAGGAATAAATACTCTGACATCACTTTCTGCTTCCCTCTTTTTCTGTAGGTTCTCCCAATGGCCAAACCCAACCAGAAGGCAGAGGTCACAGGAGCCCGTTGATGTAGCCCATCCAGTTTTCCAGGCAGAAAGCCAAGCGGAGAGTGGATCTGTAAGCACAAATGGAAAATATCTGTCACATGATCAGAGGGTTTGGTGGAGGAGGAGATAGGTAGTAAAGGAGGAGCTAGAATTTGGTTGGCCATAAGGTTTACACCATTAAGCCCTTTAAATGAATGCTCTTGGTGTGTTGATAATTGACGTTCACGGACTTGCAAAACCTCTAATTTTGATTTGATTGCCCAATACATGATTTCTTCCAATCCCTTTTTTTCTGGGATTGTATGTCCTCCTCCACCCCTCTGACCACAGAGACCCTGAGACATGGATACTCTGACATGGGCCACTGATTTCCAAGTGTCAGACCAAGGGAACTTTGTTTTAATCTAGAGCTTCATTTGATCTGGCTAATAACGTTGCATTCTTACCAGCAGCATGAGTCAATAAATCCCCTTTTTACTGAAGCTAATCTGAGTTGGGTTTCTGCCCTCCAAGTCCTGACTAGCCCTGACTAGGGCTAGAGAGTATTTATTTTGTGAGAATTTTGTTTTATTTTACATAGCCGTAGGGAAAACCTAGTAATGGCATTCAATCACAATTTGACCAGCCTGTCCCTATCCCTAGCATATGGGACTACCCCTCATTTAAAGATGATTTTGCAGCCAGTCATGGGTTTCTTAATACTGTCCATTAGAAAAATATCCAATTCAACAATACCGCTATTCAAATTTGGAAAAAGAGAAAGTGCCATGAAAGGGCATTCACAGGATTACTCAGGTAATCAGACACGGTGAATAATAGATCCCTCTGGCTCCTAGTTTGGCCACACTTCTTGTTCTTGATGAGATGGGTAGTTGGGGACAGGATGCTCTGGAGACAAGAGCGGCTTGGTTAACCCTCTAATAAAAATCCTGGAATATACTGCCTCGGTGGCTGCAGACAGCTGCCCTGCTAAATTATTCACTTTGGCTTTTACTGTGTACCTTCCTCCCATTTCAATTACTTGGGATTTTTATAGAAAATTGGCTGTGGGAATTTGACTGCTCCAACTGCTTGATAATAATCTTGTCTGAATAGTAAACTCAGCATGGATTGATTCCGGAATAAGGCAAAGTGATCTCAAAAGAATGCGTGAGGAGTTGCCCTCTACTGCAAGAAAGGGTAGGAGTCTGTGTATACAAAATGATGCTATTTATTTGCGGGGATTTTGTTCAATTTACATGGGAGCAGAAAAAAATTAGAAATGTCATTCAATTAAGACTTGAGGCCAGTTTTTAAAAATTGCAACCAAACTTTTCTTAAATGCTTCCATCACCGTCTAGTGGAGCTGTGAAAGTGCTTTTGAATATCTGTATTATAATATGAAGAAATCTTTAAGTATAAACACACAAACATATACATAATGGCTGGAAGCTTCAGTTGGGTGCTTACTCTGTCAGGTACTGTGCTCTATTTACATTCATTAGCTCATCTACCGATAGCAACACTCCAAAGAAGTAATGGCTGTGTTATCTCTATTTTGCAAATGGATCAATTGAGGCTAGGAGATTAAGTGAACTTGGTGAATTTAAAACAGCTTCTGAGGGGCAGGTGTGGCTCAAGTGGTTGAGCACCAGCTTCCCACATACAAGGTTCCAGTTTCAATTCCTGGCCCTGGTACAAAAACAAAACAAAACAAAATGAAAACCAGTTCTAAGTGATAATTTGATTTCAGAGTCTGTCCCATCATTACAAGCTAAAATAGTTCACAGTTGGGCCACATTTGAAGAAGAGAAGAATAAGTATTAAATTCTTTAATCCGGGTTTTATTAATGTTAGAGTTTTCCCCTTATAAGGTTTGCAATGATTGACAGGTCATAGGACCGTGAATCAGTGTCCCTGTGGCATAAGTTGAAGAAAGGCAGTCTCCAGTCACAACCCACCTAACTGACTGAGCAAGCCATAGCCTGTGGGCAGCTCATCCCCTCCCAAGAATAAAATGGAGCAGATAAGGGCCATCACTCCCTCTCCAACCCCTCCCACTTTCCAAGACCTCCAAACCCACTCCCCCCTGGCCATTTGGCCCCAGGCTGTACTAGGTTTCCCTGCCTATTGATGTAATATATAAATTCATATCTACCACCTTCCATGGGTGGGCTGAAGTCTCTCTTCAGACCCTGCCATGCCAGTGGGGGAGCTGAAGTCTATTCTTCAGACCCCCTCCAATGGGAGAGCTTCCCAATAAACTTTCTGCCTGCAATCATCAGTCTTTGCGTCCCAGCGAGCACCATTTTTCTCTAACATTTGGTGCGGAAAAACCTGTGTCTGGGATTGCTGAGACTGACTGATTGGTGAGGAATCTCCA
>PVKH010009036.1:0-19081 GCA_004027955.1 Chaetophractus vellerosus
CTGAGGGATTAATACCAAGCACCAACCAGCAATGCATTCAGAAAAAGACCTTGACCAAAAGGGGGAAACATCAAATACAAAAGAGTTTTTTAAAAATAAGTTGGGATGTCATTCAGAGGTTACACTTATGCATGTCTCAGGCAGATCTCACTAACTGCCACTGTGAACAGAGCCTCAAATAGGGGTGCTCCTGAGGGCTCTAGAGCTATCCAGACACTACAGACAAGGCACACAACCCCTTGCAATCATTACCCTGTCAGTGGGCTTTACCTTGGAATGTATGACAACTTATTTACCCAATGTAGCAGAGTTTATAAATTCCCTACAAATGTTTTTTCTATGCCTTTTATTTGAGCCTTTAATTAGTACTATACCCATAAAATATATGTCTCAAAGACTTAAATCTGCAGTGTGATCATAGGCCAGCTGAGTCCTGAATCTCAGAAGAGTTGTGGCCCGTTCATCAGACTTGCCTAGGACAACTAATAAGATAATGATGATGGACAATCCCCATCCTCCAAAAACAGAGTATCTACAACTGAAAGTAAAACAGTTCCTTCTGTCTGCCCAATAAGATCTAAGCCCCCTGTCAATCTGAGGCAGAGCGGGCATCACCACTCCAAAATCATCAATTTTGAGGATTTAACAAACATAAGGGGGAAATACAACCATGGACAAAGTAAACTTATTAGTATTGTAGTAATGGAAGAACATGTAACATTGCTATAAAGATAGTGATTACAGAGGTTCTGAGGGGTGGGGGAGGAAATAATAGGTGGAACATAGAGCATTTTTAGGGCATTGGAATTAAGTATAAACCACAATGTAAACTGTAGACCTTGGTTAGCAGCAATACTTCAATATTTATTTATCAATTTTAACAAATGTACCACACAATTGTAAGATGTTATTAATAGGGGAAGGTGTGGGAAAGGGAGGGGATGGCATATGTGGGTATCCCTTATACTTTGATGTAACTGTTATGTAATCTAAAACCTATTTAAAATAAAGTTTACTATATTAAAAAGGACAGTATATTAAATAAAAAACACAATACTACTGATTTATGTATTTGAAATAGCAATTAAACGTCCCATTATTCATGAATGAATTTCTGGATCTTTCTAACAATTTCAGTGAAATTGCTTTAGATGATAGACATAAACAATGGTAAGTTTTTAGTTTTGGGGGAAGTATAGTTAGATGAAGGCTGTGGAAAACTGGAAAACAGTCCATCCAGCTACTTGTATAGTATAGTTTGAAGCAGACAGTGTGTGCTCATTTATTTTGTTTGGTTGTAGCTGGTATTTATCTTTTATACCTGGACCATCATTCAATGGTTTAGGCTTAAAATATGATTTTGCAATTAGATAATACCACCTTGATTTTTCTCATAGTTGTGGAAAACATAGAGATATAAAGTGCCACATGGGAGAAATTCATTTAAGTGGAATTTTGGATGAGATTACTATATATATTTCAGATCTCAAAGGAATGTTTAGACAATTCGTATGAAATTTTTCTTCAGACATGTATTGCCTGCCCCGCCCATACCTCATTAATAGGGGTGGGCAGTGGGTGGTTTTTGAAATTGTCTCAGGGAATCTTTTGTATTTCATATTTTGGACCCTCTTGGCTGTTTCTCAGATTATGCAACTAGAATTCACATGGTACATGGATATTCTTTTATCAAGGGGAAAGGGATGGAACAGCTAAAGCTGCCTAAAAGGGATTGCTTTTCCCACAGAAAGGAATCCATATTGGCATAATTTCAGGTATAGTGACTCCTGTGGAGCCTTTGTGTTTTGGGTCAAGGGGGTTAAGTTTGCATGGATGACAAACTCCTAACTCCTGATATTCGTAGAGCACATTGTTTTTGCCAAGCTCCTAATTTTATCCTCATAACCATCTTGTAAATCAGATTCTTATTTGATTTCTACTTGAAGAATGAAGAGACTGAGCCAATGAAGTTAAGTGAGATGCACTAAAGTACCCCAAATAGGACTTTTGAAGCTCAGATTAGAATCCAAACTTGCTGGCCCTGGAACTCATTCTTTACATATTACACCCTGACTTTCTAAAGTCACTTTAAACCAGGCTGGCTCAGGCCAGCCTCTCAGCTACATAGATCTCTAGTTCTGCTTCTGTTTATCTTTGTCAACTCCCCACTTCCTAATTTTCAATTCATTTTACAGGTGAAATGTTTTGGAGATTTTTAGCTAAAACTGTCCTGTTCCTTTTCAAAATTTGATTTGTCCTAGATGAGGGAACATAAACACACAAACACCAAACTTCTAGTCTTCATACTAACAGAAGCCAAAGAGAAGATGAGAAATGAAAATATCAAGTTGCAACTTCAATGAACCATAGTATCCCAAGATTGGAAGGAATCTCAACCATCGTCAGAGTCAAACCTGGTATTTCTGAAGTTATGCTTTATAGTTAACTGCCAACACAAGACTGTTGCCAGTTCAGCAAATTATGTGGCACATAATCAAAGTGAACCTCTATTCAAGGCTTCCCATTTGTGCAAGATTCTATTCTATGTGAGACAACCCACACGGTCATGTTCTGTAGTCATATAGTCATAACCCATATTCACCTATGTGTAACCAGTTTAGTCCTCGTAATAAGTGAATGGAATGGTGGGTTTTTTGTAAATATCCCATTTTAGAGATGAGGAAACTGAGGCATAGGCTCATTTAGCTTCCCTAAGGTCATATAGCTAGTAAGTGGCAGTTGGGATTTGAACCCAAGGAAAGTGGCTGCAGAGCAATTGCATTACACGTCCTCATAGAGGTGGGGAAGGGGCTACTCAGCCTCCACAAAGACCCCACTGTGCTCAGGTCTCACAAAGATGATGAGTTGCAAATCATGCTCTTCATTACCTCTTCTAATTTCTCTTTCTGTCCTATAGTAAACCTATAGATTTTGTATGTATTTATTTCCTATAGGGTAACTTACTGGCCTCAATTATTCATTGTAATAGCTTTTCAGTGATAGCTTCTGAGTTTTCTAGGTGTACAATCAAAGCATCTACAAATAAGGACACTTTTTCTTCCTTCATTCCAATTTTTATACTCTATGGATTTCTTGCCTTATCAGATTGCCTGTAACATAGGTCTTCCTGAAAATTTATTGAAATAAAGATAATGTTATGGATTTTTTGAGACACTGTAAGCAGCTTAGAAGTTTTTCACATGTAATATAATAATGGTGTGGACTAAGATGATGGTATTAGAAGATCTTTTTCTATTAGAGATAAATTTATATTAAAAATTGATTGATGTTGGGGATGTGGGATAGAAAACACTAAATGGTTTTCAGTCTGAAGCATGACAGTCTAATTGATAATGATCAGGAAATTGACTCTACTTGAATAGCTGCTGAATTCCACTGATCTATTCATCTAAAACAAGGTGACTAGAAAGAAATAATTAGAATTTTCAGTTTAAATATAGCACCAGGACTGTGTCTTTAAGAGAAATTAACATATTTTTATTATAGCTTCTCCATTGTCTGATACTTCTTTGTAACTACCCGCAGAATATGAAAACTTAGCATCATGCTTTTCCAATTTACAAAGTAACTTGAAAAGCAATATGCTGACTCATTTAGCCCTTTAACACTCTGAAGCGGATAATACATTGGTTTGTCAAATTTAGTCCACTTAAAAACATTAAGGTATCTCTTTAAAGATGTAGACTGCCAGATCCTAGTCCTGGAGATTCCTGATTTAATTCCATTCCAGAAAAGTCTATGGATCCATAGACTATGCTCTTGGAAGCTCTAGTATAGCCCTTTACAGTTTGCACCAGCACTTTGAAGTTGTGCATATATGGTGCTCACATCTCTGTGATTCACACACCAAATTTTCCTCAGGACATGACTTGTTGAATTTTTCCACATACCCCTGGTCCATATGGTTCTGACTTCTGAGGAGACTGTGACTTGCCTAACAGCTTTAAACCATCCTTCTAAGCTCTATCCAGGCTCGAGGGAGCCTTGATTCCCTTCCATGGAGTGGTGAGACCGGAGGTGAAGGAGACAGCAACATCACCTTCCCACAGAAGGACCCAGCAGGATGACAGGCAAGGCAGCTTGCTTGGGATGTGTGGGAGCCTCCACGGCGGTCCCCAGCCTTGGAAATGACATTAAGATATCTTGCTTCTACTCTTTGGTGAGCTTGTTCTCACAACCGAAGGAGTATTAAACAAATATAAAAATGCAATTTAAAAAATATTTCTCTCACCTTACTTATTGGGCTGGGTCCCATGGGGGAAGCAGCACAACATTTCATATGGCCTACTTTATAAAAATTGAAAAGGGTAGAGTTATACATTAGCATAAGGGGAAAAAAAACCAAACATGAACATGGAGAGCTTCTAACTAATTCCAATAATTACCCACAAAGAATATGGGAGAAAGGGAAAAACAAAGCACTATTACAAAAGTTGAGGACTGATGATTAGCTTGTTTCTGGAAACTGGGTGATTTTCACTAATGCAAAAGCAATAGTGATAGAATAAAAAACACAATAGTGAATCAGATATAGTGTGCTGCCTAAACACTTTGAGCCGGCTTACTTGAAAGTAGGTAGAAATACACTGCCTGCTCCTTGTTCAATATCCACTTTGTATATGACTAAGAAGGTTGATTAGCCAGCACTCTCAGCGAGCCCTGGAGAGGGAATAAGGCAAGACTGCAGTGCATGGCGAGAGCTATACATCCCACAAAGAAACCTCTGGCATTGGGACTGAAATGCACAGAGCCCAGGTAACAACAGTCCTTGATGAATTCAGGTTTGCCTTTCTCCCTCTGATTGCTGAAGGGTCCGTGAGACATACACTGGGTAAAGAAGAGAAGTTCTCAGTGCCAGATACTCAGAATTCAAACATTTACTCCACACAGCACTTCACTGTCATGTCCCATCGTAAGAGTGAAACAAATGAAATAAATATGGCCTACCAAACAAACAACAAAAAACTACTGCAGAACAAGAGAAAGAAAATATTATCCTGAAGATAACCATCAGAGAAGATATCCCAAACTGTTTCAACCTTTGACAGCATCGTGGGGGTAAGTTTACACTTCCAGGACCTAATTTGAAGGAGGCAGCACTCATTTGAATGGATAGTTCCCAAGATCCCTGTTTAAAAACAGTCTCAGTATAGTTCCATTTTGGAAGACATTTTTGCAATGTCTCTCTTTCTGGTATAAGAAAGGGGGAGCCCTATCTCTTGCTGTCTCTCCTGGGTGGTCTTGGTGTTCATTCATGGTAGCAGAAAGGCTATAATTTTTTTCTTTCAAAGATCCTAAGTGGATGTCCCTGAGCTGCCTTTTATTGTCTGTTGCCATTCTCGGGCACTGCCTTGCTCTTAACAGTTTGTGTAAAAGCCCCATAAGGGGCTTTCATTACCTTTTTTCTAAGTGTTGTCTTCCTTGCTTTTTCCTTGTTTCCTTTTTTCTGCAGGCACCTTCATTTTCATTTTGCTAGGATGTTTCTGTGAAAAGGGAGAAAGCAGTATACTCCTTTAAAAACATTTCTTAGTCAAAGCATAGAGACGAGAGTGATTTTAGTTTGAGAGAAAGAACATGGATCAAGAGGTTACAAGTCCAAAACCTGCAAGTGAGAGGGAGAAAAAGAAGGAAAGGGCAGTAGAGAGGATGAAACAATTTATGGCAGCATACTGAAAACCTCTATTCAGAAATGCAACAAATTGGATATTCCTTTTAGTCTGTCAATCTCTTCTTCTCAATTCTTATATACACCATCTCTTTTCCCCATGCTCGCTCTCAAGTATTTCCTCTCATGAAAAGAAGGGAGTTTTTTAAACTCAAGAGCCTAATTAGGAGCAAGGTTTTCCATCCTTTCACTCCTGCATTGTAAGTTCAGCTTCTCTCTACTGCACTATTTACAATGGAGGTATTTATAATCAAGGGTGTCACAGTAGGACACTGCCATCATTGGTAGTATCAAAATGGGAACTGGAGAGAGAAAATAGACCTAAGTTCAAGTACCACAGTGTCTATTCTTTGTAAGTGTTTTTGTCTAATGCAATAACAAGCAGGCACATACCATACTGGAACCACACTGAGAGGACTGTGAAACATCTCGAAACTATCATTAAGTTTGCCACAGTCACATTGAATGGGCCTCAAATTTAGTACTGGAGAAAAGATGCTCACTTCCAAATTTTCACATCTCTCTCTTACAGGCTTCTGTAGTTTGGGTTTCAGGCAGAAGCAGAACCAGAGATGGAAATGCTCTTTCTCTTCCAGAGATAGCTAGGAGGAAAAGGAAGCATTTGCATGGGAGGGACATATAGAATGTTGATTTTAATCACATACAACAGTGCTTCTTAAACTTCAGCATGCATCAAAACCAGCTGGAGATCTTGTTAAAGCAAGATTCGAGTCTTCAGATAAGAAGGTCTGTAACGTAGTCCAATCATGTACAGTTTTAATAAGCTTCCTGGTGATGCCAATGCTTCTAGTAGGTACATGGGCTACGCTTTGCGTAGCAGACATAAGGCACAATGTTTCAGGGGAGAAGAATCAAAATACACATCCCTGACATTTTGGAGTCATCCCTAACTCTTTCTTTCACTCATACCCTACCTCTCAGCTCTCTCATCCTGTACCATAACTTCTAATCACTGGTCTTCCAGATATTATCCTCAAAATATCCCTTTAGTTTAGTCCCACCTATCCATCCCCACATTTGTTCAAGCCTTTATTATTTCTTGATTGAATCTGCAATGGTCTCTTTAGTGATCTCAGCCTCCAGTCTTGTCTCATTTTACTTTACCCTCCATGTAACTCTTTTAAAATCAGATCTGATCGAACTGTTCCTCTGATTAAACTCCAACAAGGCCTCTAAGTTATCTACAGAATGAAGTCCAAGCTTCTTAGAATTGCTCATTAAACCTTCCTGATCTCTCCCTCATCCGTCTGTCCAGAATTCTTTCCAGCAATTCCCCAACGCGTCCCCTCTAAGCAAGAGCATTTTGCATTTGACAGCTATGCTGAGCTATTTGTGGATTTCTGAACAAGCAAGACTTTAATCGCTTCACCTGCAATATCTTTAATTTTCAACTTTGGGTTTTCTATTCACCCTTCAAAAACAGGCATAGCTTCTCTGTGAAATTTTCCAAATTTTCTATGACTCTTCAGACAGCCTAATGTGTAAAACACTCCCTCCTCTGTGGCCACTTGTCAAATGTAGTAATTATTCGCTTATTTTTTTCTCTAAAATATTGTGACTTCCTTTAAAGCAGGGTTCAAAATGTAACCCATATAGTTTATGGCACATGTTAAGTGTTCATTAATGCTTGCCCAATTAAACTGATTTTAAGAAAGACTAAATCACATTTGCAGATTTCCAGTTTTCAGATGTGGAGAGAAGAGAGGAAAGATAAGGGAATTTATGTCAAAGTCTGTAAAATAGGGTTTCAGAGCGATGTAATGTCTTTGCTAAAATGAGACAGTTTCATCTAATAGAATTTCTGTCTTGTTAAGAAGTTTATATGTATCTCTGTAAGGACCAGGACACATTTAGAAACCCATGAGTATTTCTGTGTATCTTTGAGTTTCAAGCCTATGTCTTAAATGCATTGTTTAAATACTCAGTACAATTATCACCAATTGTATATAGAGTATGCAAATTGCTAATACTTGGTTATATTTTATTCCAGCTGTGCTGTACCTTGAAAAACTATTACCACACTAGACATTAAACTCACAGTAAGTCTGAAGATTTACAAAGTATCTATTAGTCATTAGGGGAAAAGCAATTTTTAAAGTGTAGTTTAACGAAATATTTCCCCCCTCGCTCATCTCCCATCTCTGCTTGTTTACCCAGCCAGAACCACAGAAGCCTGAGTGACCATAAAGCTAGAGTAAATTCTTAGATATCTCTAAGGCCAGGGGCAAACCCTTAACCATTTCAACTTTAGGAGGGAATATGAACTATAAACCCAAACAATCCTGGCCCAGAAAATGACGAGTGGGCCAGGAAAATTTTGCTGGGGTGGATAATAAAGATTTATGCTGACAGAAGTGGGGAAGCAATAGACACAGACAGAGCTTCAAGACAGGTGGTAGTTTGATCCAGGTCTGATAAATGCTAGTTTCTGAAACATGTAACCAGAAGAAGTTTTGATTCTTCAGATGGCTCCAAAGCAATCTAATGGAAGTCTCCTAGCATATATAACTTCTGGTTTCTTTTAACCCAACTGCTCATAGCAGGGTGGTGGTCACTTACTGTCCCCAGTTGGCTTCAGTCTGTCAAAGCACTTTGATATCAACATGGGTTCTGGTGTGAGGGACAGTAAGGAAGAGGCAGCTGAGCTGATTCCAAGCTCTGATTTCCTACAAATCTGGGGCATGGGCCAGTGACGGTGTCCATGCATGCTTGCTCGGAAGGAGCAAACCATTTCCTTTGGTGCATTTGGCCCTGGATCCTCTTTCTAAGCTTGCCCTGCAAAGTCCTCCCCGTCATACAACTCAGGAAAACAGTCACACCTCCTAGGGCATTTTTGACCCAGATGAACCCATAAGTTAGCCCTGTCCTTCCCATTGAATAATATACCAAAAATTGTCTGTGACCCCTGGAAGCATCCTGAACACAAGATTGCTCAGGAAATCTAGAGAACAGAGCAAAACTGTTTCAATCCTACTATCGGTTCCTGTTCTACAGCCTCCAGATGGAGGAGATAAAATACAGCTTGCAGGGCATTTATGTGATAGCGCACATGTTCCCTTCCTCCAGACTCCCACCTCTATGTTTGGATTTCGCCTACATCATCCCTAAGGGAGTGTGCATTCAGTATAAGCATAAATAACTCGAGTGATGAAGAGCTCACTTCAGGAGAGGAAACGACTCTGCTTAGGGACACATGACTTTTACCTCGTAGAACAGATTCAATATGCTATGAAATTGAGAGTCATTTAGAATTTGAAAACATTGCCAATTCCTACTCTCCTTTTTTTGATATTATTTCACTACTCTTTAACCTCCTGTCCACTTTCCTCTGAAGATATCCCAATTTTAAATTTTACAAAACTTTCTCTAAGTTATTTAAATTTTATGCGAAGTTCATGTGTTAACTTAATTTTTATGATTAGATGTTTTAATATTTCTTAATTGTGAAAATATATAAAATTTAATCTAGCTTTAAAGACATCACCCAAACAAAACAAGGCTTTAAATTCCTAGTGTATATATATGTGTGTGTGTGTGTGTGTGTGTGTATGTAAATAGACTTGGTTCTCATTATTCATAGCAGTGTGTTCTATAAAGTTGTGCAAACTGAATTAGTGAGTACTGAATCATTGCTCCTAGGGGGATTACAGGGTTAGATTTTTTTTTTTTTGACATGCCGTGGGTTTATTTTCTCACAAGAGTTTTCTATTTCAGCAGATATTTTTATTCTATTTTTATCTCTCTATCAATCACCTATTTATTTTCTTTAATAGAAAAATTATGGGTTTATAGAACAATCACGCATAAAATACAGGATTCCCGTACAACACTCCACCAACAACAACCTGCATTGGTGTCAAACATTTGTTATAATTGATAGCACATTTTTATCGTTGTACTATTAATTAACTCTGGTTTAATTTAGGATTCACTGTATAGTGTAGCTCCATGGGTTTTAAAAACATATTTATTCTGTTCCCTTTGAATCTTATTCAGATATTTCAGTCCTGTTGTGTTCCCATTTTGAGCTACCATCACCACAGTCCATTATCAAAAAATTTCGATCATTCGAGATAAGAACCTTATATACTTTAAACCTTAATTTCCATTCCCTATTCCTACCCCATCCCCTGATAACTTATATTCTAGATTCTTACTCTATGGGCTTGCTAATTCTAATTGTTTCAAATCAGTGAGATCATACAATATTTGTCCTTTTTTGCCTAACTTATTTCACTCAACATAGTGTCTTCCAGGTCCATCCATGTTCTCATATGTATCAGACCATCACTCCATTTTATGGTTGAATAATATTCTATTGAATGTATATACCACATTTTATTTATCCATTCATATGTTGATGGACACCTGAGTTGTTTCCATTCTTTGGCAATTGTGAATAATGACAATATGAACATTGGTGTGCAAATATTTTCTTGAGTTCTTGCTTTTAAATCTTTTGGGTGTATACCTAGTAGTGAGATTGCCAGGTGACATAGAAGTTTTATACTTAGCTTTCTGAGAAATCGCCAAAATGTCTTTCACAGTCCCTACACCAATTTACATTGCCACCAGCAATGAATAAGTGTTCCTATTTCACCACATCTTCTCCAACACTTGTTATTTTCCATTTTAAAAATAAGAACCATTTTAATGGGTGTGAAATGGTATCACATTGTGGTTTTGATTTGCATTTCCCTAATGGCTAATTCTGTTCAGCCTTTTCTCTTGTGCTTTCTGGCCATCTGTATATTTTCTTGGAGAGATGTATGTTCAACTCTTTTGCCTATATTTTAATTAGGATGTCTGTATGTTTGTTATTAAGTTTAAAGATTTCTTTATATATTTTGGATATAAATCCTTTATAGCTTATGTGGTTTCCAAATATTTTTTCCCATTGTGTAGGTTGTCATTTTACTTTCACGACCAAACCCTTTGAGGAGCAAAAGCTTTGATTTTGGTGAGGTCACTTTTATATATTTTTTCTTTTGTTGCTTGGGCTTTGGGTGTAAAGTCTAAGAAACCATTGCCTAACACAAGGTCCTGAAGATACTTCTCTACATTTTCTTTCGGAACTTTGATAGTTCTAACTCTTATATTTGGTTGTTTGATCCATTTTTTTAATTTATTTTTTATTTTTAAAAGATACTTAGATTATATAAAATGCTACATCAAAAAATATAAGGGATTCCCATATGCCCCACTCCCCACACCTCCCACTTTTCCCCACATTAACAACTTCTTTCATTAGTGTGGTACATTCATTGTAATTGATGAACACATTTTGGAGCTTTCCACTAAGCATAAATTATAGTTTACATTCTTTCCCACTAAATTCTGTAGGTTATGGCAGGATATATAATGGCCAATATCTGTCATTGCAATGTCATTCAGGACTATTGCAAGTCCTGAAAATGCCCCCATTTTACACCTCTTTTTCTCTTTCCCTGACTTCAGCACCTCCAGTGGCCACTGTCTCCACATCCATGATATACTTTCTTGCATTGCTAGAATCACAATAAGTCTATAGTAGAATACAAGTAAGTCCACTCTAGTTCATATTTTATTACCCAATCCTGAGGATTCTGGGATGGTTATGATCACTCTACCTCTAATTGAGAGGGGGCTTCAATCCCATATGGCTGATGGATGGGACCCTCTTGCTTGCAGATGTAGATTCTCTTGGTTCCTTGGCATGGTGGTTGTCCATCCTCACCTTGTTAGTTGTCCTGGGTGAGTCGAATGAATTGGAGAGTAGGTGTTGCAACTCTGCTGAGGCTCAGGGCCCAGCTGGCATATGGACAGCCCATAGATTCAAGTCTCTTGGATGTACACCTACCAACTCCAGCACGAACTATAGGTTCAAATAGAAGGGACAGATGAACCATGTGTAGGAAAGCTGTAACTGAGTCCAACTCTGTCACATTAGGGAGCACAGACTCCAAAGTAGGGCCCACTGGCAAGTCACCAAACTACAGAGCTGTCTGCCATGACCATAGGACCTGGGTGTATCCAGAGTTCTCAGGATCCCTGCTATTTGGGGTAGTATCTACTTTGGCAGTCTGTGATACCCTGTTGAGATGTGCATAAGCATTACCTCTCTGATGACCTCCTGACTCACTTTGAAGTCTCTTAGCCATTTAAACTCATTTTTCTTTACCTTTCCCCTTTTATTCAAGGTCTTTTTCTAGTTGCATCACCAGTTGGTGCTTGATAGTAATCCCTTGGTGCCAGGGAGGGTCATCCCCAGGAGTCATGTCCCTCACTGGGAGAAGGTAATGCATTTATATGCTGAGTTTGGCTTAGAGCGAGACCACATTTGAGCAACAAGGAGGCTCCCAGTAGATAACTCTTAGTCACCCTACAATACTAGGCTAAGTTGCAACTTCAAGAGCAAAGGCTCATAAGCATAGTCATCAATATGATCCTTCAATGGACCATCCTTCTTCATTTACTTATTGCACCTCTGCTTGGGAGATTTTTGCTGTTCCATTACAGAATGTGGCAGATCTCCCCATGATGGGAATTCAATATTATTTTAGTTGTGGTGTGAATCTCTACCCATTGTGGCAATGTCCCATGATCATTGGAACACATTTATATACATTATATGTATGCCCAGGTGAACTTCCTCCCACATATCCCCCATCACTGATACCCCACACCAATGATTCTCCCCTGCTAGAGTTGTAACCCTTCTGTGATCCAAAACCTCTTCAAAAATGAAGCCAAGAATATTGCCAAATACAGTTCATAGGAAATCAAATAATGATAGGTTTAAACATAAGAAATAAAATATGTAATAAATTAGAAAAACTAAAACTAAAATAAAATATAAAAATAAATTGGGATATTTAAAAAATAAAAACAATATTTTAAATAAATAAATAAATAAATAATATATCTTTTTGTTTTACCTTTCATCCCTGTAATATCTGTTGTCCTGTATGTACAGTGGTATTTTCTTCCATTTCTTCCCCAGTGTCTTACTTTTTTTCATTTTGTCTTCGAAGAAGTTTTAGGTCACAGTAAAGTCACATACAGAATATAGGAGACTCCCATATACCAAACATCTTCCCCCTTTTTCATAACCTTTTTACATGTGGATGGTACATTTGTTACAACTGATGTACAAATATTGAAATTTAGCCACTAACCATGGTCAGTGGTTTACATTATGGTTTACATTTTAGACCTTACACTTTTATAAAGTTTTGTTAAAATTTAACAAAGCCTGTATCCATCATTGCAAGATCATGCAGAACACTTCCATTGCCCCCTAAATACTCCCTCTTCCATCTTTTCTATTCCTCACTTCCCCTCCCCTTGGGGCCCTCGACTACCACCAGGCTTCACTCCTTGAAGGACAAGATTCATAAACACTTGCAACAATGATGAGGGCTCGACAGATTAGTCCGTCATCCCCTACTAGGAACCACCCATGCTCTCAAGAGACACCTTCTCCTCTGTTTGAGAAAATACTGGGCCTCCCCACGATGGGAGTCCAGCTTATTCCCACTCATTAAGTGGGTCTCCTCCTACTGATACAACACACTATGATAAAATGATCACTTGCACATTCTTTATAAGACTGCCCCAGGTGTGCCCTGACCCAAATGCCCCCATCCAACACCCTAAAACAGAAACCCTTCTTTGTCATATTGCCAAAAGAGCTTTCTCAACATTGTAGCTTCAACGATGTACCCACCAATTCTGAGTGTTATCCTGCTCTTTCCCCTAACCCTTCCCCCAGTTCCATGAACCATCCAATACATCCTCCCCACCCTATTCCCCTGTCAAGCTTGTACTACCAAACACAATAGTATCACTACACTCCTATCATGTGCCTTCACTGCACAACTACTCACTTCCACCTTATCCTAAATTTTCACCCATGTGGGCATTGGCTCACATCCTTCTTCTCTCTTTCTATTTCTTGTAAACATATCTTCCAGACTCTAGCTCTCTGAGTCTGCTCAATTTGTTTAATTCATATCAAAGAGGTCACGAAATATTTGTCTTTCAATGCCTGTCTTGCTCCACTCAACATAAGGTCCTTAAGATTCATCCATGTTATCTCATGTGTTAGTACTGTATTCCTTCTTACAGCTGAGTAATATTCCTTTTTATGTATATACCACATTTTGTTTAACCATTCTTCTGTTTATGGGCTTTTGTGTTGATTCCAACTTTTGGCAATAGTGAATAATGCTGCTATGAACATTGGTTCATGTCCTTGCTTTCAGTTCTTCTGGCTATCTACCCAGCAGTGGAATTGCTGGATCATATCGAAGTTCTATAGTTAGTTTTTTGAGGAACCACCAAACTGTCCATTACAATGGCTGGACCATACTTCATTCCCACCAGCAGCGGATGAGGGTTCCCATTCCTCCACCTCCTCTCCAACACTAGTAGTCCCATTTTTTTTAATGGCGCCAGTCTAATGAGTGTAAGATGGTATCCCTTTGTAGTTTGATTTGCATTTCCCTAATAGCTAGTGATGTTGAGTATCTTTCATGTGCCTTTTAGCCATTTGTATTTCTTCCTTGGAGAAGTGTCTGTTGAAATCACTTGCCCATTTTTTAAATGGGTTGCTTGTCTTTTTATTTTCGAGATATAGAATTTCTTTATATATGCTGGATATTGGGCTCCTATCAATATATGGTTACCAAATATTTTCTCCCATTGAGTAGGCTTTTTCATTTTCCTAAAAACCTCCTTTGAGGTGCAAAAGTTTTAATTTTGAGGAGGTCCCATTTATGTATTTTTTTTCTTTTGCTGCTTATACTTTGAGAATGAAGTTCATGAAACCATTTCCTTTTACAAGGTCCTGTAGATGCTTCCCTACATTATCTTCCAAGGTCTTTATGGTCTTGGCTCTTATATTTAGATCTTTGATCCATCTTGAGTTGAGTTTTGTGTAAGGTGTGAGATGGCGTTCCTTTCTCATTCTTTTGGATATGGATATCCAATTCTCCAAGCACCATTTACTGAAGGGGGCATTCTCTCCCAGTTGATTGGGCTTGGTGAGCTTGTAGAATATCAGATGACTGTATATGCGAGGATCTATATCATAGCTCTCAATTCTGTTCCATTGGTGGTATGTCTATCCTTGTGCCAATACCGTGCAGTTTTGAACACTGTAGCTTTGTAGTAGGTTTTATAGTCAGGTAGTGTGATTCCTCCAATTTCATTTTTCTTTTTCAATATGTCTTTGGCTATTTGGGTCCCATTGCCCTTCCAAATAAATTTCATAGTCAGTTTTTCCAATTCAGTAAAAAATGCTGTGGTGATTTTAACTGGGTTTGCCTTAAATTTGTAGATTAGTTTGGGTAAGATAGACATTGTAATGATGTTTATTCTTCCTATCCATGAACAGGGAATATTCTTCCATTTATTTAAATCTTCTTTGATTTCCTTTAACAGTGTGGTGTAGTTTTCTGTTTATAAATCATTTACATCTTTAGTAAAATTTATTCCTAGGTGTTTGATTTTTTAAATTACTGTTGTAAATGGGATTTTTTTCTTGATTTCCTCCTCAGTTTGTTCATTATTGGTGTACAGGAGTGCTACTGATTTTTGCACTTTGATCTTATAACCTGTGACTTTATTGAACTCATTTATAAGTTCTAGAAGCTTTGTTGTAGATTTCTCAGGGCTTTCTATATATAGGGTCATGTTGTCTGCAAATAGTGAAATTTTTACTTCTTCCTTTCCATCTTGGATGCCTTTTATATCTTTTTCTTGCCTAAGTGGTAGAGCAAGTACTTCTAACATAATGTTAAATAGGAGCAGTGATAGTGCGCATCCTTGTCTTGTTCCCAATCTTAGAGGGAAAGTTTTTAGGATTTTACCATTGTATATGGTGTTAGGTGTGGGGTTTTTCATACATACCCTTTATAATCTTCAGTATGTTTCCTTCTATACCTATCTTTCATAGTGTTTTTATCAGGTATGGGTGCTGTATTTTGTCAAATGCTTTTTCTGCATCTATAGAGATGATCCCTGGGTCTAAGGAGGGCTTCTTGTAGACAACACATAGATGGGCCATATTTCCTTATCCATTTTTCCAATCTCTGTCTATTGACTGGTTATTTTAATCCATTAACATTCAGTGTTATTCCTTTCAAGGAATAACAAGGTCCATACATTAGCCATATTTTCTTTGGGTTTATGAATGTTCTATGTTTTTTTTTTCTTTTTGTCTTTTTAGTTGTTCTTCCACTCTCATCCATCTCTCTTTCTATTTTTTCCCCTTTCAACCTGCAGAACTCTCTTTAATATTTCTTGAAGGCCAGGTGTTTTATTGGCATACTCTCTTAATTTCTGTTTATCTGTGAATATTTTGAGCTCTCCATCATGAATTCCAGCTTTGCTGGATAGAGAATTCCTGGCTGGAAGTTTTTTCATTTAGTACCTTAACTATGTCATACCACTGCCCTCTTGCATCCATGCTTTTAAGATGAGAAATCAGCACTTAATCTTATTGAGCTTCCCTTCTATGTGATGGTTCTCTTTTCTCTTGTTGCTTTCAATATTTTCTCTTTGTCTTGAATATTGGACAGTTTGATAAGTATGTCTTGGAGTAGGCCTGTTGGGATTTATACTGTTTGGGGTGTGCTGCGCTTCCTGGACATCTACATCCATTTCCCTCGATAGGGTTGGGAAGTTTCCAGCTGTTATTTCCTCCAACACTCCTTCTGTCCCCTTTCCTTTCTCTTCTCCTTCTGGGATGCCTATAATGTGTACGTTTGTGCTTTTTTTTGTTATTGTTCAAACCCCTAAGTCCCTGCTGGATTTTTTCTATCTTTTATCTATCTGTTCTACTACCTGTTTGATTTCAGATGTACTGTCTTCCACATTGCTAATTCTTTCCTCTGCCTGTTCAAATCTGCTCTTATGTGCTTCCAGTGTATTTTTGATTTCTTGGATTGTGCCATTTATCGCCATCATATCCCTTATCTTTTTATGTATGTTCACAATTTCTTCACTATGTTCTCTTTGATCCATTTTGAGTTGATTTCTGCATATGATGTGAGATAAGGGTCCTCCCATTTTTTTTCCAAATGGAGATCCAGGTTTCCTAAAACCATTTGTTGATGATACAATTCTTTTCCAATTGAGGGGTCTTTGCCACCTTGTCAAAAATCAGTTGGACAGAAATATGAGAGTTGATTTCTCAGTTCTCAATTTGATTTCATTGGTCTCTATGTCTGTCCTTGTTCTACTACCAAGCTGTTTTGATTACTGTGGCTTTTTAATAAACTTGAAGATCAGGAAGTGTGAGTCCTCCAAGTTCATTTTTCTTTTTTAAATGATTTTAGCTAGCCAGTACCCCTTACCTTTCCATATAGATTTGATGACTTCAGCTTCAAAGAAAAATGGTCTTATATATGCAATTTTACCCTTATTCATATTTATATTTCACAAAATATATTTAGTTCATAATTGTGCAATAATAAAGTATTTGTCCTTTTGTGTCTGGCTTTCTTTATTCAACATAATGTCCTCCAAGTTCATCCTTTTAGTATATGCTTCATGACTTCATTTTTTGTTACCACTGCATAATATTCCATCAAGTGTGTACTCCACAATTTGTTTATCCATTCCTCAGTTGATGGACACCTGGTTTGTTGCCAACTTTTGACTATTGTGAATAATGCTGCTATGAACATTGGTGTGCAGATGTCTATTAATGCCACTGCTCTCAGTTCTTCTGGGTGTATACCTAGCAATGGTATTGCCAGGTTTCATGGTAAGTCTATATTTAACTTCCTTAGGAACTGCCAAAAAGTCCTCAGAAGTGGCTATACCATTCTACCTTCTCACCAACAGTGAATAAGTATTCTTATCTCTCCACATCCTCTCCAACATTTACAGTTTTCAGACTCAAATGACCTGGGTTCTAATTCTGGCTCTATAGTTAGAGGCTTAAAATGGAGGAGGGTGGAAGGGTATTTCAGGTATAGAGAATGCTTTCACAGAAATCTAAAAGCAAGGGAGATGTTGTAGCTGAAAAGATAAAGTTGCTCCTTGGACCATTTTCCTCTTTTGCTTTCATCCTGCCAGATCACACATCCTACTTTGTTCATCCCATGGTAAATTGAAGAGCCTACAACATTTCATTGTTGCCCTCCTACCCACCCCAAGAAATTTTTTTCTCTAAATTCAAGTTCAGGGATATCCCATATCGTGTTCTAATCTCCTTTTTCAGACCTCTTAGTAATTTACATTCTATGTAAAGCTCCCTTGTCCATTAAACTAGGTGCTTTACTTTCCTAATTCAATTTGGCCTCATCTAAACAGAATCTTCAGAGATTCTATTCACAAATGAGCCCATATCTTAACTAATAATGATATCTTCAAAGATCCTATTTAAAAATGGGTTCACCCCCACAGGAATGCAGATTCAGACTTGAACATGTCTTTTGTGGGATACATAATTCAATTCCTAATAGTAACCTAGACAGTTTTCAAGGCATTTATATATATATTTCAAGTATATTGATTGAAAATGCAGTACTTAGCATGCTGCAAGGAGAAACAAATTTACTTTCTCTATCACTCACTTAGCTGGGTAAGTATTGCCCATCTGAGGCCATTACTTTAACCACAATCTATAGATTTTCTATCCATTTTCACAAATAAGCATAGTCTCATTACAAGAAATTTTTATAAGGCTAATCAAGCCTTACTAAAATTTCAATCTCTGATCTCTAGATTCCCCTTAGCTCATTCTCTTCTTTATAGGGCTCCACAGTCAGCATACAGGTCTTTTTGGTTGGACTATTTTAAGAGGACTCTAGCTCAGCTCACTTTGCCCTTGGTACAACTTGAATCATTGCTCAACATAGTCCAGGCTGTCTTTGCTTTCTTTACAGTGCCAAGCAGCTCCAGCCAGTTTCTTGAACCTAGACTTTTCAAAGAAAGAATCAAGCATCAATCCCTTTGTTTTCCCAAGGGTACTAGTCAAATCTCCCCAAGAAAACATTCAACAGGCACTGAACTAGTAGCATAACAGGATGGGCTAGTGAAATTCTATAACCAAGAAAATAAAATATGATGTTGATCTCCCTTCTGGTTAATGCCCCGATGTCTCTGAAGGATACCTTTGCTGCTTTCTCTGCTTGAGTTTGGGTTGTGGGAATAGGGGAAGGGGTGTTAGGAAAAAAGAAACAACACAGAATATCTTATACTAGATTAATGAAATTTTCCAAGATAGCATCAATTTCTCTTATATATAAGCTGGTGATGGAGAATTAGAGATGAGTTACATATAGAGTGACCATACATTCCTATTTCTTGGGAAGATACCTACTTACACTCATTATAGTGCCACCCTCTAGAGTTGGCAATTATTCAAACCTTTTCATT
>PVKH010009037.1:0-19082 GCA_004027955.1 Chaetophractus vellerosus
GCTGCCACGGGCAGGGCAGGTCGCCTGCAAATCGAGCACAGCCAGCCACCCGCGAACTGAAAAAGCCGGCCGTGATGGAAGCAGAGACCGCCCACAAGCGGGGAAAGCCGCGCCTGCGCAGTGACCAAGTCTCGGCGCGTCGCCGCAATGGGGGGAAGGGGAGATATGTAATAAAATAAATAAATCTTAAAAAAAAAAATAAATAAATAAACTATCTTCTACTTAGGCATGCCATTGTTTCTGAAAACTAATGCCAAATTTTTCCCCATGGGCCATTGCATATTCTTTTATTCTCCAACGAATGATCCAATTAATGCACACATACTAGGGTTGAAGAGCTCTGTACTTTTTGTAAACTAAAACTTAATACCTTTGTAAACCTAAACTTAATACCACAGAAACAAATCTAGAAATTCTGAGTGCCAATGATTCTATCCTTCTGTTCTGTTTACCTCATTATGTGTTGCAGCTGATATAAAATATTGCATATAAATAGTATAATAAAAGATTTTAAAAATGAAATTGTTGAGCAACTGACTCTTTCCCCCTTTCAATTAGGAATGAGGGAATTGTTGTGGACATGTTACAATCAGTGGTCCATCAAGGTACTGCAGAAACACTTATTTCAGAGTGGAATCTCTGAACAGAATTTTTCCTCTGAAAACTGACACCTTAATTTATCCACTTCATGCTCAACTTAAAGCAAAGAGTTGGAATTAAGCCTCAACTCTGAGTGTATTTACATATATCCTCTCAAACACAAAACTTTTAAAAATGTTTTCTAATGAAAACATAGGTCCTGTCTGTACTATTTTACCCCAGTCCACTTCCCTCTCTGCAGAGTTCAAGGGCATATTCATCCACTCAGAGGTATGCCTTTTCCACAGGCATCCCTGTTCCCTCTGCGTATTCATGTCCCTAAGTGGCACGTTTTATCTCGGCGATGAAAGAAGGGACTGTTTTAAGAGTTATCCGAGTTGCTTACTGCCTGGAAACTCTCAACCAGAGATGAGAGCAGCAACCATAGGGTTCCTCTATTAATGTACTGTTTGTAGCTCCATGTGATGTCTTTTCCTTCTTTTACTTTCCACGCCGCATATTTTTCCATCTATGCCTCTAAAGAAAGCTGCTCCAAGGGAAAAATGTTCATCATGAGTACACAGAATTAATTTACCAACTGGTAGATCTGGTTTCCCTGTGAGGGAACAGATTTTTAGCTGAATCCCTTTTTAATATTGGCTAGGCTGTACATCTGTCCATAACCCAGGTTCTCTGTCCCACTTCCTACCCACCCACAGGAGCTGGAAGAGTCTCTTAGTTCAATAGTTATCCGTAAGTATCATCCTGCCTAACAGAACAACTACGTGAAAAAATTCACATAGCCTTTCAATGCTTTGTTGATGGATAATCTCAATACTATGCAAAGCGTGCCAACTTCTCAGTTTAGCCACACATTTGCACCGAAGTATACTTTTAATTTTCATGTGGTGAGAGTTCTCACTAGTTTTCCAATTATTGCTAACCTTGACATGAATAAGTTTATTTTTAAAACATTCACGTTTATACCTTGAGATTTGGGATGTATGCATTTTAATCATATTTTCTCGATATTATGGTAAGAAAAGTTTAAAAAACAAATTTAGAGTGTTAATTTATGATATTCATAATCTCTTTTCAATTATTGCTGCATGTATTATTTTGCTAAACTTATGGTAAAATACTAATAACCCTAAAAACTGAATTTAAATTTTGCACACCAGTTAAATATTTTAAATAAATAATAGGTGGATTTAAAATATTTGGTAAAGTTAAAGAAAGGCTATCCTCCATGATTCAATCTGTCTTTCCCCCATGGTAAACAAGTCAACTGAAATGGAGAATCAGCATACAATAGGGACAGTGAACCTTCATCTACCTACAGTCTCTGAAGGGATCTATATGTAAAAGAAAAACAAATCTTGGAAACTTGGCTTCATAGAGCTGTCTGTAATATCTGTGTGTACAACTTTATCTCTTAGCATTTTGACATTTATTATTAACAATAAAAGTTGAGTAAAATGAAAGTAGCAGTCATATTGATTCCCAAAACTGGAAAGACACATTTAATAGCTTGGTATATTTCACTAGAACAAATAACAGAGACCTGGCTAGCTATAATATTCTCTCTTACTATTAAAATTTAAAATCCAAAACACTCTTTTTTATAATGCCTCCTACCATCTAACAGTAAAACGTGATGGATCCTATTCAATATATGTGCTATTTCTGAGGTAAATTATCCTATAAACGTAAAATGGGCAATATCATATTTTTCATCAATATTTATTCCAATATACATATGAACAAATAAACAAAACAAAACATAATGGCCAAGTGATATTTTAGAGATACCAAGTCAGCCATTGTGAGAAAACTGATCGGCACTGCAGAAATATAAGCAAACTTTTGTTTCTATTTCACTTTCATAGATAAAACTAGTTATGGACAAATTTACTTGTCTTTGGATTGGATTGTAGAGGTGAAATTTACTAGGAAGGCAAAGCAAAATATGTGCACGTAAAAAAAAAGTGAAAATGTGGAAAAGTACATAGTAGGTAATTTCATTCAAAATAAGAATAGCAAGCATTAACGTAATAAAGAGGTGAGGATTTGTCACAAAAGCTTATTCATGCAAGAAGAAAAATAACTAAATAATGGTATAAGTTAGAGCAAAAGAATTTTAAAGCTTACCTAAGGGTTGTTCTGGCAATAACACAAGTAAACATGAAGAGGGAAGGGGAATATCATGAAAAACTTCCTGGAAGAGCACATCTCAACTCTGCTATGACTTTCTGAGATAATCCCAACCCCAGTTCTCCACTGAAGCTCTCATCTGACTCCCCACTTTTACTCTCTTTTACATTGTAAATCTGCTATAGTTAGTACAGCTGCTAGTTGATGGAGGAATGAGTTACTCCTTTTCTCTTCTTGTATAATATATTGCTTTTCCAAATCCTGGTAGAGCTCTGAGGGTGGAGGTGATAGTAAAAGTTGGGCCTCTGCTCCTGTTCTGTTTGTATTTTGAGGAGTGACTATTGATTTCTCTAACATGAGTGTAAATGGATGCAAAAGGTATTGACCAAAAGGAGGAAAGGGTGAATACAAATGAGTTTTTATGGCTAAGAGATTTCAAAGCTAGTTATTCCAGAGGTTAGCTTATGCACAATTCAGCAGGGTCTCATTGACTGTAAATATTGACTAAAATATTGGGGCTTCTGAGGGCTCTAGAGATATCCAGACACAACAGGCAGGGAAGACAGCTCAGGAGTTTGGCACCCTGTCAGTGGGCATTACTTTGGAATTTACACTCCCCAGTGTGACAGAGTTGTACTCATTTATGGTTTCCCTATACATGGTTCTTCTGCCCCTTCTATTTGAACCCATAGTTACTACTATAGGTGTATGTCCAGGAGACTTAAATCTTTGGGCTGTCCATACGCCAGTTGGGCCCTGAACCTTAAAAGAGTTGCAACATTTACTCTCCAGTTCGTTAGACTCACCCAGGACAACTAACAAGGAGATGATGATGGACAACACCCATCCCAAGGAACAGAAAGAGTCTGCAACTGCAAGCAAGTTGGTGCCATCCATAAGCCCCATGGGATATAAGCCCCTCTCAATTAGAGGCAGAGTGGGCATCACCATCCCAGGATCCTCAAGATTGGGGAATGAACAATGGACTAGAGTAGACTTATGGTTATTCTGCTATAGACTTATTGTATATTTTAAATTAGCTGTAACCTAATAAATGTAAGCATTTGAATTGCTTCCAAATCACAAAATAAAATAAGACTGAAGCCATTAGTAATTTCATGCAACTATTTCTTGTGTAGGTATTTGTTATGCTCCCTATCATGGAAGACACAAGTCTGAATGTCTTTTGCTTAGGGAGAAGATATTTTACCCCTGAAATTAATGTTGCATTAGAGACAAAAGATAATTATAAATTTATCCTGCTTTATATATTAGTAGTTTGCAATATTGTTGAATTCTTAAGGTCTTCTAGCTTGCTCACTTATCAAGAATTTAGCATTTTCTTGTACTTCAATAGGATTAAATTAATTTATACAGGGAAGACTATGGACAGTAAATGATAACTGTTGGGTGAGTTTCATACCAGAACATTGGATCAAAATTGCTCTTATTATAATAAAAGATACTGGTAATAGCACAATAGTAATACCTGTGATTTACTGCACATGTATATGACACTCCCTGTGCTCGATACTTCCCATTCATGATATATGCCATTTTTTTATGTAGCAAATGTAGCATCCCAAGAATACTATATTACTATTTTTTTTTTTAATTCCAGAAGCTTGACCTATATTCTCACATACCCTGGATATCTGCATTATTATATGCCCTTCTACCTATAGCTCTTCTTCTACTTCATGTTATAATTATTTGAATGCTTGTATATCCCATATTAAACTATAAACTTCATGAGTACTATTCACCCTTGCATGCCCCATCGTGCCTTTGCAGTTAGTAGATAAGGTCTAAATATCTATTTGGTGAATTTTTCTCTTGATCTGAGTTCTCCAAATGGTAAAATAGCAATTGAACAGAATATTTGAAGGCAATTAAACATACAGACCTAATCAACCATTCTGAATAAATAAATAGCTTGATACCAATGATAACATGAGAGAGACTTCAATATTTTTATAAAGAAGCAAAAGAAAAAAAGAAACTATTGTGCTCATAGGAATTAAGAAGGATAACTAGGGCTACCAATTCAACAGATTAGTTTTTCCATTGCTAAGCTTGTTAAAGAAAAATGCCACTTTCTCTCCTAATGGAGCCCCCATCCTACAAATGCTTCTTAAGTATAAATGTTTTGCCCTACAGGCTTTTTACTGAGGGTGAATTTTAGACTAGAAGTTTCCAATTACCACCTGTAGTTCTACTGCTGTAATTTACAAAGGTATCATTGGCATGGAAGGAGAGAAATAACAGCCAGTGTCCATAACACAAAATCTCAGTACTGTTAACAATTAAATGTGATAACATTTAAATAATGCACTTCCATTGACACCCAAAGAATAAAATCTAACCATTAGAATGGCATGTATCTTGCAGATGATTTCACTGGAAAGGGCTCAGACCTACATCAACTTAAGAATCAATAGAACCTAGGCAACTGTGGGAAAGTCAAAGACACAGGGTCTCTGCCCATGAAAAGCCCTTCTGTGCTAGAGCTATATTAAATTACCACAGCTAATGTAAAATCAACCTTGGTGTAGAAGAGAAAAGGGTAAAGATCGCACAAATGATCACTTATCACTCCGTTTCAAAACGCATTCATTATGGATCAAAATGCCACTCAAATTTCATCATTTAAGATGGTTTTGAAACAGCAAAACCATTAACAGGAGATTGTAGTTTTCACATTTATATAACCAGCAACTGCTGAAACATTAAACCCAGTGAACAAAAAGGAAAAAAAAAATTAAACTTTAGTTTGTAATGAACTCAATTGGAAACCATTTTAAACACAGCATAATATGGTTTCACTGTTTCATCGAGCCTGTCATTACTTGTGTCAATAATCCTAGGTAAACTACTGTTAAACTTCCCAGCATTTATCTAGCAGCATGAATAGCATTACTCCATGGGGTGCTTTTGATGAATTGTAGTTCAAAAAGCAAAGCCAAAAATGACTTCTTGCAAAGTGCTTAGAGAAGTATTTATTAGAAATATATCAACTGCCAACTACCTAAAGGTAGTTTGGCTATTTAAGAAATCATGCTGTTGGCTAGCTTGCAAACACTGGAAAAAACATATGAATTTGCCCCACTTGAGTTACTTGACAGAAATGAATGACAAAAGTTTCATCTAAATATATTGTTTTTTCTGTCACTTCCCTCCTAATTTTCTATATTTTTATGTCATATTGCTTTCAACACAATGTGACATGCTATGCAACATGCCCCCAGGTTTCTAAAAACTGTTAGGAATGAGAAGCACTTAGGAAGGTAAGGGTGAATCAGACCATGCTTACGTGACTGTGAAGTCTAAACATCCAGGTCAGCATAGACTAAAAGCTCTTGGATGCTCTTCTAATTTATCTTCTGGACATACTCGGTGGTTGTTACATTCTCTCTGGCAGTAAAAATGGGGGTGTGTGTCTACAGGCGTTTACGTTTAATTTCAAAATCAATTGAATTTGATTACGTTAACCTCAAGCAAAAGTTTAATTTTGCACAATTCATGAGATACCAGAAGGTGAACTCTCAGGTTTACTATTTTCAAGATGTTTGTTCGTGGACAAAGTCTACCATTCTGTGCCTCCATCTGCCTACTCCACCAAAGTTGTACTAAGATTTGAGAGATTTTATATACTAAAATAATTTGAAAGCAGGAAATTTGCATTCTGACTTAATATAGTATCTTTCTCCAATTTGGGCCCTGCATTATAATAAAATAAATACCTGGGTAATGCAATCCAAATCAATTTAATTTCCCCTACAATTAAATCTCTTTGAGGTCTAGAATTAGATTTACAAAGAATTAGACTTTATCCAAAAAACTATTTTTAAGGGAAAGATCTTGAACTTACCCATGATTCTTACAGTGCTCCATAATAATTTTCATGGAAAAGATATCAAATAAACTTACCCTCTCAATGATCTAAGATCACTGGGATTATTAACAGCATCATATTTTATACAAAACTATATCAGGACCTTTTAAAATTGTATGGAAAACAACATTATTCTAAGAAAAGTTTTCCTTGGTCAACTATATGTGGAAAACATAACCTTCTTTAATGCTTTCTTTTCTCAGGGATTCACAATGTACACTGGTATATAAATTAAACTCTGAGATAATCCTACAATAAAAACCCCTTCCTAATTTTGTTTATTGCAATATTTATCAATCTCATAAAAGCTCATCCCCATCTAACAATATGTAATAGCTATCTTATAAATATGTGGTGTTTGGAGGTTGGGAAAAACAGAGATTCTCTGCACTCTTGTGTATTGGTACTTCTTTCTGCCATTTTTGTTATATTTACTGACAGTGTGAGATAAGTGCAGTCAGGAGAAAATTTTCTGAAGAAGTTTCAAATTATGGGTCATGAGAAATTAATTCCCTGTCAATAATATTGTACCTCTGGTTTAGCTGCATCTTAATGCCATTGTTCGTGAAACCAGTTATTATAACTATAAAATATATTTTATGGTAATATGGCTGAAATTACACATAAGAACTCTTTCTCATGATTCTGAATTAGAACCTAAAGTTTATTTGTAAAATTTAAAGACAATCATTAACATAATTTACTATTCACCACCAAAAATCAACTAAATAAATTTATAACGAAAATAAAACTACACAGAAATAATTTGTATCTTAGGTGTGTATTGTGATTTTATTTATTAGTCTAACTTGGAAATTATGAATCATTAATCTTGGATGCATTTACACTTATGAGAAATCCCTCTGGAAAAAAAAGACAACCTGTTTAATTTTGCTTATTATTGCCATGAGTTTGATAAAGTTAAACAATTTTCAAGTCATTAATCCTTTCAGGTATAGGATTTTCAAGAAAGTACTCACCGTGTACAATGAGAACATACTCTGCGCTACTTTGGCCAATGGTGTTTGTGGCTTCACATCGATATGTACCATTATCCGTTTTGTTCAGGAAAAGAATGTTTAACTCCCTACCACTCACAACCATTCGGTCAGGATCTGGTAATTCTCCGCCATCCTTTGTCCACAAAACAGGTTCTGGCCTATTAGGTTCAAACATGCATAGAGATAAGAAAAATAAGAAAAGTTACATATTCTGTGATGCAAGTAAATCAAACAATTAATACATATTTAACAACTTTTCTGTGCGTAATCATGCCATAACTTCTATAAAAGGCTAAGAGAAGCATCCTTATGGACTCAATCAAAAGACCTGGAAGTGTGGCAATTCTAGTTTACTTAATTAAGCGGGCCTGTATTGAGGAACTAGTTCGTTAGGCCATTTTAGCAGTCACTGCTGGTGCCCTACCTCTGTGTTGCAGCTAAAGGATCACACCTGCTAATCTCTGGAGGCTTGCCCTCTGGCTGTTGGAGTGGCCTTCTCCTGAGGTGTCTGCAACTGCACCCTTGCCCTTGGGATCATGACTGAGCCACAGCTTTACCAGGAGCCACGTGAAGCATCTCCCTCTCTCTTCAGCTTCACTTACCCCTTTAAAGGCTTTTCCTGAATGTTCTCTTTTAATAAAAGACTTAAAGAATCCCTGTCCCAAATGTGGTTTTAGTGAAGAGAGAAAGATAAAGGAACTATGGGATTTTCCCTTCCAGACATTTTATACTCTTTTATAATTATTGATGATAAAAATGGTCATTAATGATATCTGCCACCACGTATTGATAATGGTGGTTATTCTAGCTGCTTTATATATATTCTATAATCTCCATAAGAATGGGTGAGTAATTATATACATTATCTTATATAATAATACATGTAAGAATATAGAACATCAGAAAAGTTTTCAAATCCTAGCCTGACTTCACAGTTGATATCTCATCCACTAGTTCCTGCTTTCTACCAAGATCGATATTTCCCTAGTTCTTCCATGACAAACTTTTCTAATTTAAACATGATTTTTTCACACTGTTGGAAATTATTGTCTAGAACACTTTAAATATTTTTAATTGGATAAAAATATATGATTTATATTGTTATTATAAATGCAACTAGAACATAGATCTTGATAAGTGATGACATAATTATGACATTCTTTCTAAAATTAAGAATATATTTTTTCTGACATGTTTTTATAAAAGGGAGAAAATTGTGAACCAAAGGTTAGTAACAGTTATATTTAGGATAATCTGAATTTTAGAGGTTTCTTCCTTAAAATACTACTCAAAGGAAGTATTTTATTATATTAAGAGGCAATGATTTATTGATGTTTAAGTTATAATTTTTAAACACACACAGATATAATTTATATGCATACATCCACGTATTTCATACAAACAAGATACACTCCCAACTCCAAATTAGGGATGGTTTCTCTCTACTTTTGTTCATCTTGCAGATTATTATCACGTGTTAAAACATAAGGTTTCTGTAAATACATAATTAAATTTAGATATATATTTTAAAATTGTGTATATATAGATACGTTGTTTCAAAAGTTGACAAATGATTCAAGCTTCCAGTCTGAATTTAAAAACAGCTTTCTTAACAAAATTTGCTCTTTTAGGAAATCAAATGAAAACGGCAAAAATGGTTAACAGGAGGTAATAACAGTCTAAGTCATTGCTGACACTAAATATTGCAAGATTCTTGATCCTAATCTGTGTGGTAAATCTTCAAGGTGGAAAAAAGAGTTAGTACCATAACATGCAATTATAAAGAAATAGAGGTTAGAGTTTATGCATAGATTAAAAACAGCCTACACATATTCCCAATTAGAATTTAAAATGTTCAAGCTTCTTAATTTCACCATAAAAAATATTAAGTGGTTTAGCAAGTCTTGATACAATTTGTGTTTCATCTTAATAAAGAGGGCCCCTAGGCTTTCTCTAATTGGAACCCAGAAGTGATTGAGTTTCTTGCTGGAAATGAATAACATCTTCCCTGCTGCTCAGGCATGCAAAGGAGATCATTTTAAAAGTGGTTCCAGTATACAGTTTCTATGTGATAAGGCTGAGAGAGGGTAGGAGTAACAGGCCAGTGAAACCAGCAACAGGTGTGAGATGATATTGTGTAACACTGTGCAGTGAGAACAGTAATATAGTCAGCCCAGAGAGTTTCCCCTTTAAATGCCAAATAAATAGAAGTTGAAAATTTTCCGTATGAGGTGAAATTCAATGTGTGTGTCTACCAATCTATAGGGCTAAAATCTATTTTATTTTCCTAAGCACCAAATGACATTGTTGCAGGAATTTCTTCCTAGGGCTACAGAAAACAGCAAGAAAATAAAAATACAAAAGAAACCAAATATGTGCATGTATGTTCCCATGTACTCTAAGGCCTCAGTGAAAATTAATCACAATTTTTGTAACTATGTTATATGAATGTTCTATTTTGTAAACGTCTAATAAGAGATTTTCCAGCACCTTTAACAACCCCTTTCTTGAAAATTAGTGTTAGAATAAATTGGCACACCTCTACCAGACCACCTATCTTCTTAATATTTTGAACCAGATACAAACCTGATTACTAATTTCCACTGAAGTTACTTTTGGGGGACATTTACTCTGCTTAGTCTTTGGGACATTATTTATGGGACATAAGGTTGTGCCTAAAAACAGTCAGTCTAATTCTCCCAACTATATATAGGATCATTCACTCCCTAAGTGTTAAAGAGAATGGAATCCTTGCTTTGCCTACAGGCCTCATCTTTAGGCTCATACTTGAGGATAACAATAAAGAATAAGCAGTTCAGTTATAGAAAAGTATTTCCTGTAATATCGGTCTCCTTGGAAAATAATTCTCTAAGTGCCCTTGCAGAAGTCAACAGGAGTAAAAAGCTGGCTTTGAAAATCTGGTACAAGAATACTTAGTGCTTTCCTTTTCCCAAATTGCTATATCCAGTTTGGATTCTATAATGGTTTTTCCTTCATAAGCACAGGAATGTTGGGCTCTAATGATAAAACTCATATTGTAAAAATTAAACTTACTATTTCTAGATGAAAGAAAAACAAAAATAAATCACTGTAATAGCATTCAGGTAAAATCTTTGTTTGGGCTCAGAGCACAAACATAAAAATTTAGAAATATGCATACCTTCATTTCCTTTAATATAAGACAAAGCAGAAATATACAGTTAATAACTTTAGTGTGTTATGAACTATGTAACGGCATGCAGATGCCTACTGGCTTTAATTCGGTTTAGAAATTCCACAAGGAGCAATAGATGTGATTGAAGTTTAAATACCATAGTGATTTTTTAAAAGCCCAATACCCCTCTATTTTCTCTGATAGTTTCAATCTAAAGTTAGAAGTAGAAATTACACAAACATATTGGTACATATTCTGCTGTAAGCCAAAAATTTTAAATCAGGAAACTATTCTGGAGATTCTTGAATCAAACTCCCTGTGGTCATACTATCAAATTTTTATTTATTTATTTATTTTTTATTATATATCCCCTCCTTTCTGCTTGTTCTTGCTGTGTTGATTTTTGCGTTCTTCTGTGTCTGCTTGTCTTTCCCCCGTTGCCGCCAAGTCAGCTCACTGCGCGGCGGCCTTGCCTGCTTGTAGGCGGCTTGTCCTGCCATGGCGGCTTGTCTTCTCAAGGCAGTCTGCCCGCTCAAGGAGGCCCCGGGAACTGAACCTGGGGCTTCCCAAGTGGTAAACCAGCACCCGACCAATTGAGCTACAGCCGGCCCCTCAAATTTTTAGAGAGAGTGAATGACAGAAATTGACTATGGAGTGGATGGGAAACAAAGTTTACAGTTGAAGATTTTAAGCACTTTGGGTTAAAGGAAGAAGGATTCAGAGAGAACTCTAGACTCAGCAATTTGCCACTGAGTAGGATGAGATTAGATTCTTAAACTAAAGCACAAACATTAACAACCAAGTGAGGAGGAGGAAGAAAAGAGCAGGAGAGAAATATTTGGTAATACGGTTGCTTCCTTCTATTATCTATTTAAAATATAAATACAAAACTACAAAACAAGTTCAGGGGATAGCCTCCTTAAAACTGTGAAACTGATTCAAAAATAATTTTGTAACGAGTATCTGCTGGAAGCTAAGGATATGGTTGTTAAACAAGAAGAAATCGAAAAGGATTACTCAAGGGGCTATTTATTTCATCAATCATTTTAAATTTAAAACACATAAAAGGTCATTTTGCTATTGAGGATCAAATGAGCTGTTTCTGAACATAGTTGCAAATAATTCTATATTATGCAAAGTCTTATTCTTAATTATAAAAACATTGTTCTAAGCCCTTGGAGAGATCATGAAAGTGATTTTTTTCTAGATTGAGTATACACAAATCAATTGCGAAAAATTTTGTTTTTCTTATACTTCTGATATTGACTTCATATTTTTATGAGAGCAGGTCTTAAAATATCAAATAACTTTTAATAAAGAGCAATTTAACTTTGAGTGCCTTACTTATTACTATTTAAACTGGTTTTAAAACATAATCATTGAAATATTTTATGTGTCTGATTTCTTTATGTCATAGCTTCACAATTTATGCTAGGCAGAGTTCAAGGGAATACACAACTTCAGAGTAGTCTCTAATGGGTTTAATCACCAGAAGTGTTCTATACTTACGCTTGTATCTTAAATCAGATAACATCAATGAAATTTTTGTTCTTAAAGCATATCTGTACATATGTTCTCTGTCTCTCTACGATATTGTAATTTAAAAGTTTAAAGGCATATGTTATCCAACTTAATACTTGGCAGGGCATGGTAAATTGAATAAGTGAGTTATAAAACATCATAAGACTCATCGCCTATAATTCAGTGGAATTGCAACAGGCTCTCAAAAAGAAAGGATTATTGATTAGTATCTTTAATTATGATAGGGTTTTGTTAGAAATGGAATAAGCCGACTCAACAGTGGTAAGAGCACTGAGTGGGGGGCTTGCTCTCCAGAGACCATGTCATTAAATGGATGGATTTAACTACGGTGAATGCCAGGAAAAGAAAATAGGGCTAATAGACAAAATTGCTATTGGCTAAATTTAACAAATTAAGAAAGATTACTCAAAGAAATAGTATTTATAAAAACAAGAACCAAAAGGAAATTGTAGTAGTGAAAAATAAATAAACTGAAATTCAAAGATTTAGACGTTATAAAAACAAAAAAAAAGGAAGAGTAAAGGTAAAGGCTAAGCCTTGGGAGAAATCAAATCAAAAGCCAAGATGCAACATTTTATAAACTGCTATGAAAGAGCAGGAAGAAATATATTCATGAGTAGTTTGGTCTAAGACAATATCTGTAGGACAAAAAAAACTCATCATGAAAAGTTATTATTATTATTATCGTTTGGTATTAGACCACAAGATGAAGGTATCACAGTAATAGGAAAAGAAGATAAAATGTAGTGGGGAAAAATTGGACATAATGAAAAATATAAATAAAAACAAAGAAATAGGAAAGTTCAGGGTGGATGCCAGAAAAAAATAAATCTGTACTTATAAAATAGGTAAAAAGGAGCTTGAGAGCTAGGCTAAAGAGTCTAGTCATTCTTTAAAATGAAAATGCTCTCATGAATTTTTAGGAGTAAGAATTCCTGATTAGAGCTTCCTTTACAAATATTAGTGTGAAATATCAAGAAAATGAAATCCAATAAGACTATGTATTACATTCTGAAGAGAGATAATGAGAACCTACATGAAGTTTGGAATAATAATAAAGGAAAGCAGGAAATGGATGATTAAAGATCCTTGGAGAAAGCAGATGCTACTTTTTAGAACAGGGATATATGTGTTGTTAAGGAAAAGAGAGCAAAAATTCTCTCTGGTTGGGTATATAATAGAATGATGTTACTGCTAAGGAAGGGAAAACACACACACACATAAAAACCAACCAATGAAACAAATAAATATAAACCAAGCGTAAAAAAGATTGATATATATCAGAAAGGGAAAGATTATGATTTCACTTTGGGACATGTTGCAATCAAGTGCTAGAAAAAAATCAAGACAGACATTTCCATCTGGCAATAAGGAAATGAGAAATTACAAGTCAGAGGAGAGGGCAGGACTGGAGTCTATTACAGGGAGATTGGAGCCAAGCAAGGGTTCAAGTTCAAGAAAGAGAACATAATAGATTATTGAATGTCTTGAAAACTTTTCACTTAAAGGATGAGAAAAGAAAGAAAATGAATTCAAAAGAGAATGCTCTCACAGGAGCAAGAAAGACCTTTCTAGAAATTCATTGACTTAAATAATGACAATTATAAACCATCCAGTACCTTGACATTTCAGTTCCCTGACCCCTCAAGTCCAATACTTTTCTAATACCCACCTCGAGGCATGATCATACACTTAGTTTTACCCTTACCATTTCCACATTACTTAAAATCTCAATGTTTTTCCCAATCACAACTTCCCATCTTTTCAGCTTATTAGTCTATTATACACCATCAAAACCTGCAATCTTATCCAATAAACCCACTATTTCCATTTATTATTTAATGCCTTCCTAAGCTTACTTCTCTTTTTTATATATGTTTTTTCCCTTTTCCCCCTCCATTGTACGCATCTGGTTAAATCCTAGACCTCATCAACCCAACATTTCCACCTTCTCTGTGCCTTTATTAGAGCATTAAACCAAGCTGAAGAAAAAGTGACACAACCAGGTTTTTTTAAATTCATAATCCCATGTTTCAAATGACCACCTGAAATTGAGCAAAAATTCTTTAATTGGTAAGGATTGGCTAAGCATTTTCTCATTCTCTCAGAAAACAAATTCATATCTTCTTTTATTTCTTTAAACCTTCCGGATTCATAGTCATCTCCTCATCCATTCTCAGCTGATGAGTAACCATTACGCCTCCTTAAGAAAAATAAACTAGCTAACAAAAGAACCCACTGTCCCTCGACCATATACACAACACTATATCTCTGTCTACCGCATTTTTAATAGAAGTGTCCCTGTGCTTAACGAAAACCAATCCCTGGACCTATGTTGTGGGTTTCTTTTCGGCTAGCATTTTCAACCAGAAAGGTACTCTCTACTTGCCTTATCAATTTCCCTCTCTATTGTATGAATGACAATAGTATAAAACATGCTCTGGAAACACTCATCTTAAAAATGAAAAAAAAAGTAAAATAAAATGCTTCACAACCTTTGCTGCTTTTCATATCCAAACTTCTCAAAATAATTGTCTTCTTCATTCAGAGAACAAATTTCCTCAAAACCTACAACTCTGCAATCCTCTCCATGCCTACCATATCTCTAAAGTTCCTACTACCAAGGATGCCAGTGATGTTTATGCTGTAATTTATAATGGACACTTTTCTGTCTTCACCTTATTTGATCTCTTGGCTCCATTCAACCTAGTCAGTTCTTCCCTTAAAATATTTTCCATTTGTGGCCTTCATGGAAGCATATTCTATTGATTTTCCTTCTAAGTTTCTAATGGGCTTTTCTCAGCCTTTTTATTGTTACTTTGTCCCTTCCCAACATTAAATACTGAAAAACCAAGAGATTAGTCCTAACACCTCCTCCTTTCTCCTTGGATAATTTCCCCCTTTGAGACCTGCTCTAATACCGAGGCTTTGGATACCACATGATTTATATGCCCAATGTTGACTACTCCTCTGAGCAACATAGTTGCATATGCAAGTATCTACGTGATCCATCCAAGACATTTGAATCTCAACATGTCCGAAGAGGAAACTCAATTTCTCTCTCCTATCAAACTGTCAACTTAGAAATTAACATCAACTACCCAGAAGTTTCCAAATTGAAGAATTGTCTCATCCTTTTTTCTCTTATTTTTAGCTGCCAACCTTTACTTCCTTTCCATCACCTCAACCCTGGCTCAGGTCACTACAATCTCTTTTCTGAACTACTGTAATTGCCTCTTAACTGTTCCTCTTATCTGTACTTTTGCCTTCTCTGTCATCCATTTTCTACATATTGTCCAGAGTACCTTGTAAAAATTTAAATTGTCATGCCATTTTGCTACTTAAAAGCCTTCAATGCTTTCCTATTAACAAAAATGTCACCTCTACAGTAAGGCCTTCCCTGAACACCCAAATCTAAAGTAAACTCTCCCATGCCTTCTACTTCCTTCAGATAATTGATTGCAATCTGATGTCTGATTTATTCATTTTATTTGTTTATTGTCTGCTACCACTGAAAGGTGAACATCATGAATACCTTTTCTTTTTAGTGAATTTGGCATCCCTAGGACTAGATGAGAGTCAGACATGTCATTGGAGATAAGCAAATATTTATTGAATGAGTGGTGGAGAATAAATAATAAGGGAATAATGTCTTGTAGGTTGCATGAGGAGATGAATGACCAATAACTGAAGTAAGAAAGTAGATCACAGGCAGTGAGACAAGGTTGAAAACTAAAATCCAGGGATACTACACTTGGTTGTGATATTTGCACACCATACAAAGATGCAAGGATGAAAATCAACTCTTGCTCTTCTCGCCAAATTATTTGCTTGAAATAGCCCTTTTCTTATTCCCATAGTGGTAACTTATATGCTAGCAGCCACCTTAAACTAGTTTTGTGACTGAAGGAAGCAGGCTTAGTGTTAGTATTAAAAGAGTGAATATTGACAAATCTTGGATATTGTGTCTGATATAGTAACAAGGAAACTAATAAAATGGGGGGAAAAAAACCTCTAGAATTTATTTTAATTTATACCATTTCTAAGGTGGGGAAAGAGGGTATATACTCTTAAAATAATTTCTTAACGTTTTTGTGCAAGAATGTACATGAAGAACAATAGCAAAGGCAATTTTAAAGACAAAATAAATTTCATTCTGTGTCTTGGTGTATCTCATGCTTTTGTTTTTATTTTTGTTTTTCTTATCTGCAGAAATATGTCTAAGGTAATGTCATAAAATTTATTAGGAATATATGATTACTTCTACACATTTCTCCTTTCCAGAGCTTTTTAACATAATATTTAAAATAGTTTTGCAAAATCTATATCTCACTATAGATAATATTATTATTTTCCCAGTTATCTTTATCCTAATGTTTGAAACATATGGAGCTAGAATAGTAGAGTAAATAAAGAGAGAAACAGGAAAGAGAGGCTTGAAGAAATCATTCAGATGAAGGAAATACTTAAACAAGTTCTCTCTTAAATACATATTGTTTCCAGTGTATTTCCAGCCAGTTTTAGTTACACGTACCAATTCCCTTAATAAATATGCCTGTGTGTATTTGCGGGTGTGAGAGAGTAAAAGAGGAGGATGTTCCTTAGATTTTCTCCTCATTGGCTTCTACTTACTTGTGTTTTAAATGGCTTCTCGATGTGTTTTACAGTTTCTTGCTTTATACTCACTATTGTGGGTTAGTCTCTGCTCAGAATAAATACAGCATTTCCCATACATAGAAAATTATTTTTGGGAAAGGAATGAGTTTTGCTTTTTTGCTTATTTTTTTTCTATTTGCAGTTTGAGAATTTCAATGATTCCTGTAGAAAGCTCCAAATGAAAACCCCTTTTCAAGTATCACATTCAGTACTCCATCTGAGGTCAAAAGCATTTTAAGGTAGTAATAAATGAAGCCAATTTGGAATGGAAAATTCAAATCTAGTTTTTCCACTAAATAGCAAGTTGAAACTCCGATTCTGAGTTTATCTACCCATGTAAATTCCTAAAATCAATTATTGCACTAACATATGAGGGGTGAGGGAAGTCTCATTACAATAAGGGTTATAGATTTAAAACCTCAATTACAAATAAGAAAATGGACCTCTTCTCTGATTAATTCGAGCATATGCTACTTGATTCTTAGGTTTAAGACACTTCTCCCAAGTTTAGAAGCTTCTAGTTGAAACAAGGAATGCCTTATATGCAAAAAATAAGTGCTCTTTAGAAGACTTGAAACTAATGGCATTTTTGAGAGTGCCTGAGCCACTTTTTAATGATAAGGTAGTATTCACTGATGATTATTTTAATGGTTCTGAGAAACAAAGCCATCATACTAGAAACTGCTATGTATAATTCTAGACAATACATGATGAAAGACATAAAAGATTAGCCCTAGAAAAGATAAGATTTTTATGATTCTGAAGGAGTGATGGATTTTAGCATTGAAGGAAATACATTCAAGACTTTTACAAATGCTTAAGCTAATCTCTCAAGGACTTTGTGCTAAAGCAAAAACAATTATCCTTGCCTTGTCTATACCTAACATCTCTTTTCTTTGGTAAGCACAGAATACTAATTACTGGTTAAAAGATGAAGAAATCTTGAGTAAACATCCAATTCCTCATCCAAACAATAATAAGTCTATATATGCAAGTGGATTAAGTAAAAAAGTCTCTATGGTCTCTATGATATATTACATTTAACAATGATTAGTTTCAAGAAAATATATTTTTTAACTTATTTGTGGATTAGGTCCTGAAAACTTCCTTTGATTAGCTAGACTTTGGAACATTTTCATGTTTATTAAATCAAGAACTTATGATTATGAGTTTCTCAAAATCTGCCCCTTATCAAAGTATTATAAGGACAATTTTTACCTCATGACAGGGGCTTGCATGGTTCAAATAAGACGAATATGTTTACAAGCATCCTAGTTAGATGCCTGGAAACCATTCCACCTTAAAGGTATGTTGCAATAATAATATATCTTCCATATAAAAGAGTTATTTTACAATCTACTACACCAGCCTCTATATAATAGTGCTAATTAACCATATAAGATCTAATACTTATGTTAAATACTGTCACCATTATATAACTGCTTTTGCCCCCTGAATTGTTTTTTTTTTTCTTCCTAATATTAAATCCAATGGTCTTGGATAAGTGAAATCAAGTGTATATCATTTATTTGGTGTTTGGGGAATTAAATGTTCCATACAAGTAAATACTGAAGATAACTGAAATTTAAGATTTAAAATTTTGAAAATATATTTTAGTCATTTGGATAAAATCCTATAGTAGAATACCAGTAAGTCTACTTTAGTCCATATTTCATTCCCAAATATATGGAGCTAGAATAGTAGGGTAAATAAAGAGAGAAACAGGAAAGAGAGGCTTGAAGAAATCATTCAGATGAAAGAAATACTTAAACAACTTCTCTCTTAAATATGTATTGTTTCCAGTGTATTTCTAGCCAGTTTTAGTTACATGTACCAATTCCCTTAATAAATATGCTTGTGTGTATCTGCGGGTGTGAGAAAATAAAAGAGGAGGATGTTCCTTAGATTTTCTCCTCATTGGCTTCTGCTTACTTGCATTTTAAATGGCTTCTAGATGTGTTCTACAGTCTCAAATGATCAGAACATTCTCAGTGGCATTTAACTTTGTTTTTTTGAGTTAAGAGCTCCTCAGTTTGGACCTTAAAGATATTGAACTTAGTTTAGGTTTGTACTAAAACCTAGAGGAAATACATGTTTGGGA
>PVKH010009038.1:0-13400 GCA_004027955.1 Chaetophractus vellerosus
GCTCACCCCATGGCGGCCTTGCTTGCTCACGGGGGCTTGCCCTGCCCACAGCGGCTTTGCCCTGCCTGCGGTGGCTTGCCTTCTCAAGGCGGTCTGCCCGCTCAAGGAGGCCCCGGGAACCGAACCCGGAGCCTCCCATATGGTAAACCGGCGCCTTACCAATTGAGCTACAGCCGGCCCTGGGAACACATTTAAATATCATTCCCATACAATACTATGTTACATAGTCTTGACTGTAGATAGCAAAATGCTATTTAGTATTTTGAATCTTATTAAATCGTATTTTAGAATCCTATTGTGGTGCATTCTGATATTAGAGAACCTTGACTTGTCAGAGAAGCTGCCACCAGACCTTCCCCCCACATACACACAAAATGATGGGGGCTATTAATCTTGTAACTTCATCAAGTAATTATTCAGCAAAGAAGCCTTTTCTAGAGGCTAAGTTGAAAGGGTTAGGGAAGATGAAATGTCGATCCTCTTTTCAGTTTTTGGCTTGGTTGTATCGTGAGCAAATTTTACACCTCATATCTTAGCTGTCTTGATTTTCAGATGTAGTGGAAGTGCTCCTTTCCAGCAGGGAGGGAAAGGACAAATTACATATTTATATTTGTAAAATCAAAGCAATATATCCTTTCACTTAAAAAGTTTCATTAGCTTCTTGATAAATAAAATTAATGTGTTATAAGTATGCCTGAGATCATATGGCCCTCTGCATTTATATTTTTAAACCGTTTATGTAAGCTCCATTTATACTAGCCAACCAAAATTATAAACTTCATCCCTCAAATTAGTCTTTGGTTCATTCATTCATTCATTCATTAGTGCATCAAACACTTGTGGGAAAGCTTCGATGCAAGGCCCTGTGTTAGGTGTTCTAGTGATACCCATTTGTCTTACCTTCTGTGTGGTCCACAGTCTAAGGACAAAATCAGGTAAGTAACAGATAATTATAAGTCAGGGTATGAGGCAAGAATTGATGGGTTCACTGGTGCTGTTGGATTGTAAATCAGGGGTATCCTCATAATAGTGGCTACAATTGTTGAGTGCTCCCTGTGTATCTGACATTTGTTAAATATTTCACATATGACATCTTATTTACATCTTATGTACTCCTTACAGAAAGCTTCCTTGATAGGCATTGTCATCCCCAGAGGAGACAAATGAAGATCTGAGAGATTAGGCTACCTGCCCAGTGGCAGATATGGAAATAAGTGGCAGAGCCCAGATTCCAAGTTAGATCAGCTGAACTCCAAAGCCTTTGCCTTTAACTGCCCCTGTACCGCTTCAATTGTAGAGACTATGGAAAGAATTGTCAGAGGTCCAATATCAGTTAAACGTGTGCTCAGCTGCAACTAATAAAATACCCGCTAATAGTAGGTTAGTCAAATAAGAATGGTTTTTTTCCCCTCACTTAAGGAGATGTTTGGAGGTAGGAGGTTGCCTGCGTAGATTCAGCAAATAGTGTTACCATTTTTGCTTCTCTCCACGCTTAGAATGCTGATTTTCATTCTTCAGCATTTCCTCTTCTGCTTGCAAGATGGCTACTGAGCCCCAGGTACCACTTTGGAGTATAAGACAGGAAGCAAGAGAGGCAGAGATTAGGGTAGCATCTCTACCTATACATATATCCCCGCCCATCAGGAAAATAAAAGCATTCCTTGAAACCAGGAATTCTGTCTTCAGCGGAATTCTGCTAACAACTTATTGGCCAAAACTCAAACAGTTATCCATCCATTGCTGCAGAAGAGGCTGGAAAAGTGAACTTTTACAACTTTAGTTGGGTCTATGACTCAGAGGTAGGCAAGGGAGAAAGGGGTTAGGAATGGTGATTGGATTTTGTTTTAGTAGAAGTGATAATGCCTGAACTGAGTTTTAAAGGGTGTGTTAGATCTATCTAGATCAAAAGAAAATTGCCAGGAGCGAGGAATGCATATGGGAGTGAGAGGGTCTAATAAGAGAAAGCACAGAACAGGAAGTAGTTCAATAAGACTGACTTCCTTTCATAAGGGAAAGATTGAATGATGAAATCAGGATGGAATCCAGGCCCCAGGAAGTGAGGGGTCTTTCTTGTACAGTAAGTGGAGGAAATTGAGATTTCACTAAAGCACAGGGTGAGCTACTCAAGGATTCAATTTAAATAATGGGTGACCTGACCCAATTTTTAGTTTAAGACGGTCACTCAAGCAAGAGCGTAAATAGGTAGCAACGTGAGAGGCAGGGAGAGTATGTAGGAGGGTGACTGAAGCAATTCCAAGGGGAAATGATGAGAGGTTGACTTTTATCAGGAATTATGGGGAAGAAGAGGAGGATGTGTATTTGAGTGATATTCAATTCATGGAAATGGTTGGATTGGGTAACTGATAGATAAGGGGGACATCATCCTTGGCTTCTTGGTATCTGGCTTGGGCCACTTGGTTGATGGTGGTGCCATTCATTAAGATGTGCAATATGAGAAGAGATGTAGCTTAAAGGGGATCTTTGGTAGTTGAGGTCATGGGAGTAGATAAATTACCCATGAGAGAAGTAAGTAGACCTATTTTTGATTAACCATTTTGCTTTCTATGTAACTTCAATTGCAAAAACAAAACAAAACAAAACAAAAAAACAAATAGAAAATGTCTCCCATCTTTTTTCCCCCTATAAACATGTTTTTTTTAAAGAAAACTAGATAACACGTGGTTTGCTCACATAATCATCTCCAGTGTTATATTATTTAATCACCAATTCCTATCCTACTATTTTTAATTTCCTTTTTATTAACCCACAAGATATATTAGGATGTCAAATGGAACCCTTGCTTCCAAGCATAAATTATTTACCCATCATTTTGGGAAGATGCCATAGGTCTGTAAAAGTAGAATTGAACTTTGAGTTCCTCTTGTAGTCTTTGTGATTTACATTAGCTTCCCTCCCAATATAGGAATCCTTCCAGATGAGCTCCTCTAAAAGTTGTTGGCACAGGGATGGCACTATGAATAATGTATGAATGAATGACTGAATGAATGGCTCCCCAACAGACACTCACATTTCTCTGCTTGGGCACCTCCGGATTGGGGAAGCCTCTACCAACAAGGCAATGCATTGCATTGTGACAGATCTGACTTTCAGAAAGTTCTCAGTTCTGTAACTGTCAGCCTGGGATATGTATGACTCATGCATAGATAATGCCTAGAATATCTAGGCAATATATAAAAGAAAATAAATGTTCACTGTTATTATTATAGTGGGTGTGGGGAGTTAATAGGGATCATTTCTATAATTGTGGATCCTTTTCTCCACAGTTACTATCTTGCTGTCTAGAGGGAAAGCTAAAACCAAAAGGTTCTTCTGTGACAAATGGAACAAGCAAATGAGGTTCCTGATTTTGTGTTGTATGCTTTAACCAAATTTACAAGGTGATATGTTGCTGTTGACTGAGTATTATTACCTGGATAACTTGTTGGGTCTTGTGCGAAAAGAACAACAACAACAAAAATCCTTAAAATTGCTTCGGCAAAACTCCTAGGCCACCCTTCACTTATACCTAGTTTTAAGACAGAAAACTGCAAGGTGAGCCAGATGTTAAATTATAGGCGCTAAAGATTATATGAAAATGTGAGTTAACACCAAAGACAAATTGAGAGGTATTATTTCCTTGACCAAAGGGTTTGCCATTGGATGGCTTTAAATATTAGATTGAAAATTAGACTCACAACAACTTTTCAAGTAACAGTTCTTGTGACAGTCGGGATCTCTGGAGAGCCATGTGGGAGGTCCCAGGGAGTTTTAAGAATAGAGTCCTACTGCGGGCTATTAACCTGACAACTAGGCTCAGTCTTAAAGAGAGAAAAGCTGTTTCCAACCTGTTTCAGCCTGCTTGAAAACCAAGAAGTAGAACCCTATATAAGGTCTAGGTTGACTCTAGCCATAGGTTAACCGACTTGTTTTCATAATAAATGCCAAGCCACCAGGGACATCAGCATGCTGTCTCATGTCGGAGACTTTCTCCTGGACAAACAATTCTTTGGCTTCCTCTGTTTCATTTGCCCACGAGAAATATGCATGAAACATTAAATAGCCAGCCCATATTGCCTTATCACACCAGTGTGTAGGACTTCTGCAGACTCAGGCCTGGTTACATTCTGGGTTTGAAAAGGATATAGAGTGACATGTAATTTGTTCTGCACTGCACCAAAATTCTTTGCACGTTTGTGGAAACCCAAGAGTCCTTCTACGCACCTGACTTCTGTTTCGGCCATTTGCTCTGGTACCATGGGAAGGGTGAGGCCACCAATTGTGAGAGTGAAATTTTTCAAAGTTAATTCTATCCAATTATTTGTAAAACCTGAGCAACACTTTATTAGTTAGAAAGCATTTCAAATTTTCTCTGTAGCTTTTAAAAGCCATCCTGACTTCCCATGTGTTATTTTTGCACTGGCATTCTCACCAATGCTATGTCTTAGAAGAGCAGAGACTTGTGGCCAATACTCCACAGAAACTGCTGGGGCTGTAGAATTTATTCAACTACTACCCTTTTCTGAATCAAAGTGAGGTTGTATTTTTCACTTTCATACATTGACAAATTAGGATCTTAAAAAAAACCCACGACTTCCCCTTTTCTTCCTTTTGCTGATAATCTGTAGCAAAAAGCTTATTAGTTTTCTGCAGAACTGCCGTGTTTTAAAAATCAAATTGAAGAACAACTTGATCCTGCCTGCAGAGCAAAGCTATCTGCCGTTTTAGAAAATCTGGATGGTTAAATTGGAAGCACGTCTGCACATGGTTTAGCAGTTAGTAGCCTGGAAAATGACCCAATAGCCAAGATAGTTTTTTTAATCTTCGTTGTAAGTGCTTATTTAAAGTTTAAGCCTGTAATTGACTATTTTGCACATTGTTCATTGTTAATTCTTTTCGGGCTATTATAGTTTTGTAAATACATTGCCTGCTAAGTTGTGTCAGTGGAGGAACATTAGTGCTGTAAGAAAATCCAGTTAAATGTGGTGCTTAGAAGCGCATGGTACTGGATCGCCATGATTTCTTGGTCATTCCAGGAAAGTCGCTTTCCATCTATTTGTGCAAAGTTCCGCTTATTTTAAAAGGGCTTGATGATGTCCCTTTTGGATAAAAGGGCAGCACGTAAGTTCAAGCTGTGCCGTGGCCTGCTGAACAGGTCCTGCTGCTTGGTGGCTGCAGTACTCAGTTTTGTTGTTTGCTCCCTCTGCCTGCTGCACGTTGGAGGGGCCGAATCCTTCTGATTTGTCCTTTGAGCAGATCTATCAGCTGGTATCTACCAGGTAACTCAAGCCCTTCTATCCTGTGTAGTTTATGAGAGAATCATTTTAAGCACGCTTACCACATGTGATCAACTCTCTTTTGATGGGTGTGATCAGAAATTAGAGGCCTTTCCTAGTATCCAGAATATAAGTATTTTAATTTCATTCTTTAATTTTTCAGTTTAGAAGATATGGACATCCTTCAGTAGTAGAGGTATGAGGTAGCACTGGCTAATAATTAAAGGTTACAAAAATTGCAGTGTGAAAGGAGTTAAATTCTCTCTGTCAGGTAGTAAAGATCACTAGAATACGGGCATGATAATAGGAAATAATGAAATGATAATATGTGCTGTATCTATCTGTGGTATAGAAATAAAAATAAGTGCCTGGAATGTACTGAATGTAGCTTAACTATTTATAATTATGTACAAGTGGAAACGTATAAAACTCCTCTTGTTTAAATTTTATGTGAAACAGAGGACATGACTGGAAGTGTAGACTTGGAGAGTATTTTAAGAGCATGCTGATAATCCAGCGAGAGGCCTTAGCATGTCTGTGGTCAAACTAGAGAAGGGAAAGAGCAAGGGAGGTTGATTTGGTTATGGTTATGCAAATTTGGGACACATGTAGGACTTTGGACCTACTGTACTGCAGCGCTAGATTTGGTCTTCAAATGATGCTTTTCATAGCAAATATTATCTGAGCCATTGATTTAAACACAGCCAAATGTAGGACAAGTATAGGTAGAACTGCAGCCTTTCTGTCCCTTAAAACAAAATCTAATAGTCGGTCTTGAACATTTGACCCTATAAATCAGAATGAGAAAAAAAGAATCAACCAAGAAGGCAGAGGTACCCAGGGTGGGAATGGACTTGCATATTCAGGCATAAAGTCAACAAACAGCTGCCTAGACGTTGGGCTGTGCAAGACTATACCAGCTACAAGAAAATTGCAACCATCAGGCTAACAGGATCAGAAACCGAAGGGCTTAAAGCAATTATTTATTAAGAAAGAGGCACAGTTGACATCAAGTGTTATAGAGAAGGAGACTGGCATGATTACAGGAAGATGTTAAGAGTATTTTTAAAAATCCCAAAATTAAAAGTGAAGAAAGAAAGATTGCCTATGAGATGATGATAAATAATAATGAGCTAGTTCTCAAAGCACTTAAAGAACAGAGGTCAGAAAAGTGGTGTGTCAGGCCTTGAAAAGATAGAAAGTGTGATTTATTGACAGACGATGGAGATACTGCTAACAAATAAATGAATTTTTCACCTCAGTGTTCACAGAGGAGGATGGGGGGCAGATGCCAGAAACAAGCATAAATTTCCCAGGGGAGAATGAAGAGATACAAAGGAAACCGAGCTCATGCCGACACAGGTGATCAAGGGGCAGAGGAAGAAAACTAATGAAAGCCTAAAGCTTCGCTGTGGTCCCCCCAAATCCTCCAGAAAGTTATATGAATGAAGAAGCAGCTGGAAAGAAGGGAAAAAACAACCTTGTTTCTTAGAACGTTTGGAGTTATTTTTGTCGGTTTGTTTTATCTAGTTAGTTCAATAGGCTCGAGCCCTCTGGAAATTTACCCTCAAAAGAAATAAGCTAGTGTATTTTAAATTCTCTTAAATAAACTTTGAATGACCAAGACATCTTTCTCCCCGCAAAGTTCTCAGTTTTTTAAAGCTAACCTACCATTCTCAGTGTTAATGAGTGTAGTAAGTCTTATTGTTTCTAGAGCATTCACTGAGTTATTGGATATTTATTGGATACTTATTAAGTGCCAGGCAATGTATTAGATCCTGGAATAGAGTGCTAAAAAAAGCAGACATGTCCTTAGGATCCTTGAAATTACCTTTCCCTCGCTCACATAAGCAAGCCTACCTCATGCCAGGTAGTTTGTTTGTTTGTTTGTTTGTTTGTTTGTTTGTTTTAAGACCATTTGGTTTGTCATTCCTGGTCTTATTTTTGACTGACTTCTTAATGGACAGTGTCTGGAGAAGAGCAGTTTCTTTTGTACCAGGTTGTTTGTTGTGCTGTCCTAAACCTGGGCGCCTGCTTCCTTTTCTTGTTCCTCAGCTGTGAATCTTTCTCTTCCCAAGCTCACTTCCTTCCTCTCTGCTACAAACCACACTCTTGATTGTTGCTCCTTACCAGGCTGTCCATGAACCATCTTAGGAGTCTTGAACTCCTACTGCTGCTTTGCAAGTCACAGAGTTCTTGCCTTGGTCAGGTGAGAGGCTGTACTTTCACAGGTTCTCTCTCCGTTCTCCTCTGTCCTCTGCATTTCAACCTTGCCATGATAACACACCTCCTTCCCTGCACTGAGAACTGTTCTCTCCTCCTGGCCTTCCCCTTTCTCCATCTTTGCCTCTATAGACTTTAATGAGCCCAAAAAAGCTCACTTACTGGAAAGGCCTTTCCATTTCTCTTCCCCCAATGAATCTTTCTTTGCTCTGTGTTCAAAGATTATTTTACAACATTCATTAATGGAAATACTATTGTGATGAGGGGGCTGCACTGTGGTCACTTCTTCCCACCTGGCATCTAATTATCATTTATCATTTTAGCAGCTACTGAAGAATGGAATATGAGAGGTGATCCAGAGACATTGTTTCTGAGCATATAGGAGAAAGACAGAGAAAATTTCATCCCCTGCACAGTTTTGTTCTATAGTCCATGTTCCCTCCTCATTAAAAAATCTTCTAACTAAAATTAATCGCCACTGCCACCTTTCCTTCCAGGACTAGTTGTGATCTTTTGTTGGAACATGTTTCCCTGTGAGCTCTTGATTCTCATATTTAAATATTCTGTATTTAAGTGTCTCTTGAGGCTGGATGTAAGATAGTCCATAGAGGAAGGGTCAACTAAGAGAGGCCATAGAGGAAGGGTCAACTAAGATAGTCCATAGAGGAAGGGTCAACTAAGATCATCCATAGAGGAAGGGTCAGCTAGGACAGTCCATAGTGGAAAGATCAACCAAGCAACATCATCCCTCTTTCCTTTTTCATATTTCCATCTTTCATGGAGAGCCATTTGCAGTTTGATTGGTTATTTCTCTGGGAATAGATTACTGTTTTGGGGGCCTGTCCCTCATGGTTCCTGCCTTTGGTGAGTCTGCCCTCTCCTTAAGAAAGAGATTAACATGCAGGAGACAGCTGGCAACACAGCCACATCAACCCCACCTGCAGTTATTGTTTGCCTAATGAGAAAGCAGAAACCAGAGCCAAGTAGAGAATGCCAGAAGCAGCTTTGGTAGTCCTCGGCCTACAGTTACTTGGAATATTGTTTTATCCCACTATTTCTTGATGAACTTAGGTATCTGATATGAAATATAGCCAGTGAATGATATTCTTCAGATGTTTACCCATGGCCTCTGAATTCCATAAGGAGATATGAGTAGCTCTAGTAGTTCTTCAACCTCCCTGTACATATGAGTTACCTGTGGACCATTTACTTAATACAGATGCCTGGGCTCTATCCGCAGATTATTCTGCATTCGGAGGTGTGGGCTGGGGATCCAGGCACCTGTAATTTAAAAATGCATCCACTGCTGCTCCTGTCCCAACAGGTTTGGGGATTTCAACCTACACATTGCTTCAAAGAATTGTCATTTTATTCTTTAAAGCTGTTTGTTTTTCTTCAGTTAGGTCCTGATTTTTAAATCCTTCATTTCTTTTTCACTCAGTAAAAGTGAGTCATCATCTACTTATCACCTAATTATTTGCCATCATGATATTTTTATGCCATAAGGTAATAACATTTTTAGGTCAAAGAAATCAGATAATTTTTAATGTGTTAAAATTGTGCATACTTCCAGTGGGAAGATGCAAAGATGTCTATTTTTTAATTGCCCATAAAATTGATAGACTTAATCTAATGAACCTAAATGTTTACCTCTATAGTGATGATGTGAATGACTGACTTTCTTTGTTCCAGAAACATGTGTAGTCCAAATGGCTAACGACTCAGCATTTGCCAATATTATTGAGCAAATCAAAGACTATTTGATATAAATAAACTTTTCAGTCATTCCCAGTCCTGGGCTGGACAGGTATATTGATAATTCAGTATATTTACAGGGAAAATTGAGAGTTAACTATAATGTACGTTTTTTGGGTCTCTCACTCTGTACCAGGCATTTCCTAAGCATGAGCGTATCACACTTGAAGGCAAGTACTGAAGTTCAGTACAGTCAATATTTCTGGCTCATCAAATACATACCCCTTAAGGGTAGAGGGCTAATCTTTAATGTTAGATAAGAACACTTGACTGGTCATCAGTAGGGGGGGGGGGCTTGTCCTATATCCTATTTTAAAGCACATTACTGGAACCAGGAACAATATTACTAAACAGAAAAATTGCTCAATTTTTTTGCCATGCAAATAGACAAAAGAAAACATTCTACAAAGTAATTGAAAGTAGAGAGTTGCTTGTTACCCAAGACTAATTATCGTAAGTGATTATTATAGAGAACAATTTTGGTAGAATTAATAAAGAGCAAAGAGGATGCTAGAAGTCTGTGTGCAGAAGCGGAAGGAGAAATATGGTTGAGCACTGTGAATGAAAAAAAGATTTGTTTGAATTTGCCCTTTAGTTGTAAGAGAATTAAATAAAATTATTTGATGTATGAGAGTTATTTGTAAAAATGATTGTACTCTAGCAATCTTAGCCTGTTTTTTTTTTTAATTTCCTTTAGAGTAAAAGTTGCAAGTGGGTAGGAATTATGCCTTTAAATATTAGACAATAAAGGACTGAAAAACTGCTCAAAGCTGAAGAGGAAACAGCTCTGCCAGCGTGGCATGCATGGATGATTGGACATGGAAGCATCACAGCAGAGAGAAAGGTGGAGAAGGAAAAGGTCATAAAAACAAAGAGGATTTTTTGGAACTAAAATAGAACAGGAAAAGTGGAAGGTCTTGGGAACCACCGAGGTGCTAGATTTTGTTCAGTTGAAAATACATGGTGATTCCTGCATAGATTTTGCCGTTGTAAGTGACACTCACACAGTTGGGTGGATTTGGAGAGAATTTAATCTCATGACTCTCTACTCTCTTAGTTCTTGTCACCAGAGGCATGCGTTTTCAAAACTGTCCAGTTTAGGGTCCAGCCTGTTTATCTGTGGCAAAAATATAAAGCTTGTTTATCCATACATGATCAAATTAAATCATGCCCCATCAGCATTAAATTCTAAATAATGACAGTGACCTTTGTCTATCAATGTCCATAATGTTTATTGCCTATGTCCACCAATGTTTATCAATATTATCCTAATCTGATAAAAATAGGAACTAGTTACTTTGCTCTTACTGTGTGCCAAACACTGTGCTGCTATTTGCATATTCTGTCTTAGAACAACCCTTTGTGAGAAGTGTTTTATTATTAGTCAGGCTCATAGGGGTTGGGATAATCTGGATGGAGGGCACCCTTCTGGCTCGTGATATGTTTGGGATTTGCACACAGCTCTGCCAGACTCTGAAGCCTGAGTTCTTAACCAGCAGATGTGACTACTTCCTTGGACAAATGTGACAGGTAAAAAATATTAGAAGTAAATGTAAGTTGAGTTAGGTTATATGTAAATAAAAGTAAAAGTTAAGGGATCACATTGACCACTGTACTTCTTTTAAAAAATATACATTTCAGCCCATTATTAAACCAAAGTAATAACAATGATAAAAACAGACCTTACAAAGCCATTGGAACATATAATCACCATCATAATTTTTTAATAAGGGATAAGTGAGGCTGATGGGTGTAGGACCTGTTACTTTATTAATAGGAATGTATGCATCTGGCAAGAACTTGTATTTGCCAAATACATGGCTGGCCTGGAATGAGACTTCTCTGTGGAATTGAGATCAGTGTTTACACCCAAGTAATTTATGATCTTTGACAAATTTAAGCAAAGGAATATGAAAGCACTTAGGAACAATTTAGAGATTCAGAATTAAAGTAGAATCAGAATATCATATATTCTCAATGGAAAGGGATGAACGGACTAGTGAATTTCTCAGACAAATTGTTAATTAACTTTTTTGTTTTGTTTTGTTGGCTACTTTTTGGGAGAGCCTGCTTCCATTCTCACTCAGATATGGGTTTGCATCCTGGCTCAACCACTTAAACTCTCCCTGGTCTCACTTTTTGCCTGTGAGATGGGTATAACCAGGTGTACTTCACAGTGTTTTGTAGGGAAAACTGCCTTGCTCAAGATTTGACACATAGCATTAATCTTTAGTGGGTGTTGGGTTTTTTTCTTCCCCTGACACTTATTTGACCTGATGAAGAGGATGAATAAATACGAATCTCTGTTCAGTGTTAGAAATAAGGATTATCATTTTTGAATGCTGAAAACTTAAATTTCCAATCGAGCTTTCCTACCGACTTTTAGAGTAGCTGCTCCTCCCCATCCCTTCTTCTACCTTGGCCTTTCTGTCACTCTTTTATGCCCTCTTGATTCTGTAGGCTCCATATCTTCGTAGACTCCTTGGCTTTAATTGCTTCACTGTCTATTAGAAGTCTTGACTACACGACTGTCAGATTAGGACTGTGTCAAAGAAACATGGTTGTCTTGGGAGACCATACCAGTACTAAGTTTGATTATCCTTAGACCACAGGTGGAAATGACCTGGGTTGAACTCATTTTTTTCTCCTATCAAGGCCCACTGCTGTCTTCTTTGCTCTAACTTTCACTGTTTAGTCAGGACCCAACACCCTAAATGGATCAAGTAGTCCTCAGAAAAGAAAGGAGGTAGGCAATAAAGTGGCAACAAAGTGACGCAGGAGTTCCAGAATTTTATGAGGTATGTCAGGCTTCTCAAATGTGTTGCCTGATTTAAGGTAGCTGGTCTTAGAATAGCTGAAACTAAACTCCAACCATCTTCTTTTGGAAGAAATTGTGCCCCTTCTTTATTCTCTTCACAACCCTTCATGTGTGCATCATTCAGCTTATTTTTAACTTGCCCTAGGATCTTTTTCCATAAATCTTACCCTTTTATTTTCTTTCATCTTCTATTTCTCCCCTGTCTCCTTTTCTCTCTGATTATAAATGTCTGAATGGGTCCTCTACTCTCTGGCAGTGATTGTTAAAGTGTGGTTCATAGATCACTCAGACCTCTTTGGGTGATGTTGGAATTGGGACCCCCACTTCAGGCCAACAAATCAGCATCTCAGAAGGGAGATTTCCTGAAACTGCTTACTATCAAAATCCCACCTTCTTCAACATCTACAATGTCAAAATCAACTAAATCTCCTTCTGTTCCTCTCACTACTCTTTTCTTTGATTAGCTGCTTTCCTCTTTCATCTTTTTAAAGTATAAGCATGGAATGAGCTTAGAGCTGGATGGTAGGATGGGGTTTGAGTCCCAGCTTTATTGCTTAGTAGCTGTGTGATCTTGGACCACTCATTTATCTTCAGAAGGAAGTCTGCCATGGAAGTTTGCATGGCTGGCAAGTGGCATTTTTCATTTGGGAGCCCAAGCTTAGTTGTATCTGCTCTAGGAATCTTCCCCTCCCAGTTGCCTGGTGGAAAATTTGGAATTATCCGCTTTGCCAGGGTTGTGGCCACTGGGTAAGAGCTGAAACGTAACCTGCTTTTTGCCCGACCCTCCCCTCCCCCCTTGTACCTCCGCCTCTGTATATCCACAATCCTCTCCTACCACCATCATGCTCAATTTGGCATGGCAAGTATTGGAGGGGAGAAATTCTCTCTAGTGAGCCAGAAAATGGAACAGGATTCATCTGAGATTGATAGAGATAAGTGTGTCCAATCCACTTTCCTCTCTGCCAGAAAAATATTTTTTTCTGACAGCTGGAGAGATGCAAAGTTTAAAATTGTGGATATGGGGAGATGAAAGTTCAAATATTGAATATTATATAAATATTATAGTATGTAATGCCGAAGGTTAACATTCTAGTTCCCTCTGTCTGGGAGACCCCAGCCAGCCTTGTGCAAAGAGAGGAATTCCAATCACAGAAGTCTTCGCTTCAAGGAGACAGGCAGCCATGACCTACTATGAGTGGCTGAACAAGCCAAGCTTTAATAGTCTGTGATCGATCATGTCAGGAAGAAGTAGAATCTTCAGCGGTTTATTTTGGGTGGTAGGGGAAGGAGGCAAGTCACCTGGATTGAGGAAGGCCTCCTGATAAGCCAGC
>PVKH010009039.1:0-10729 GCA_004027955.1 Chaetophractus vellerosus
AGCGACATTAAAAATAATAAAAATAAGGGCGTCCCACTACATCAAGATGATGCAATAAGAAGCTTCAGGGCTCTTTCTTCCCACAGAAGTTTTGAACCAGAAAGAACTGGCAGAAACATATTTCTCAAAGCTCCAGAAAACAGTGAAGTCTTGCAGTAATGAGACAAGTGCTGAATCAAGAAAAAAAATACAACCTAAAACTGGTATGACCTCATGGTGACCTGGTTGGTCCCTTCATCACCCCCTCACATACTCAGCACAGAGCCAGCCCAAGCTCCAAGTGTGGACCCCTAGTTCCAGATCTAGAGGGAGCAGAGTTATCCTTAGACACATACTAGGATATTGAATGTCTGACCCATCTCTCTGAGAGTAGCCTGAGAAACTGAGCAAGGACAATCTTTGCAAGCTCAGCATCCTAAAATTTGACTTGTGTTTTGAGGGCAGCTCAGAGTTATTTCCTATAGAATACTGTGTGAAAGGAGTCAGGCTGTGGCTAACTGGGGTATAGGATTCCTGGATGTAGGACATACAGTTCAGTGCCCATGGCCAAAATTGTTTCCTATGGAAGAGGGGATATTTGTGTCTGTGTAAATGAGGGAAATAGTAAGGCAACACATGCATTCCCAAGGCAAGACACATGTGAAGAAAGGATCAGTGAGGTCCCTACACTTTGGGATGGAGCTATTCTCTAAATTCATTATATAGATAAACTCTGGAGAACACTCCCACATGTGAATGTGTGAAGTCTGGGAAAGTCATTTTCTTTTTTTCCTGCTCTCTCTCTCTCTCACTCTCTTTAGCCCTATCTTTAGCTCTAGCTCTCTGCTTCTCTGTCTCTCTGTCTCTCTCTTTCTCTCATTAGTTCCTGATGCTCAAGGAAAGCTCTGTCATAAGACTAGCTGGATAAAAGCTTAAGGAACTGTGATGGTTTGAAACTGTATGTACCCCATAAAATCATGTTCTTAAAGCTACTCCATTTTGTGGGTGAAAACCCATTGTAAGTAGGGCCATTTGATTAGGTTACTTCAGTTAAGATGTGGCTCAGTGTGGGTCTTAATGCTCTTAATGGATTTCTTTATAAATTGAATAAATACAGAAAGAGAGAGGGAGAGAACCACAGAAGCAAGAAGCTGAAAGCAACAAAACCCAAAAGAGAAGGAATGACAAGCAGATGCCACCATGTGCCTTGTCATGTGACAGATGAGTCCAGGATCACCAGGAGGCAGTCTTTGGGAAGAAAGCATTGCCTTGGTGATGCCTTGATCTGGACTTTTTCACAGCCTTAGAACTGTATGCTTGTAAGCTAATAAATTCCCATGGTTAAAAGCCAAACCATTTCATGGTATATTGCTTTCAACAGCCTACCAAATTGAAAAAGGAACAAATGACTCAGATTCTAAATTCCAGTGATAAGACACTAAATATCAAAACTTCTAAGTTTCAACAAAAGATTGCAAATCATACAAAAAGCACGAAGTGATGGTCCAGGCAAAAGAGAATTTTAAAGTTTTAGAAACCATCAATGAGGAGGACCAGACCTGGGATATTCTAGACAAAGATTTTAAAAATGCCCTAAATATGTTGAAAGAGCTAAAGGAAAGCATGGGCAAAGGAAATCAGGAAAATGATAACTGAACACAAAGAGACTATCAACAGAGAAATAGAAATTATGAACTGGAACAGAGCTGAAGACCACAGAAACAGAAATTAAAAATTCCCTTGAGGGGTCCAACAGCAGATTAAAACTGGCAGAAGAAACATTCAATGAACTTGAAGGTAAAACAATTGAAATCATACAGTCTGAGGAGCAGAAAGAAGAAAGAATCAAGAAAAGAAAATATAGCCTGAGGAACCTATGAGACACCATCAAGCATACCAATACACACATTATATAATTTCCAGAAGGAGAAAAAGAGAGAAAGTGGTAATGAGTAAATTCTGAAAGCTCAAAGAGAGAAGCAACATATCACATTCAAGGAAGCTTCTATAAGATTAAATGTTTACTTCTCCTTGAAAACCATGGAGGCAATAAAGCAGTGGGAGAAATATTTAAATTTCTAGCAAATGTCTAAATGGGGATCCTTCCCTCATAAAGCACAGTATTGGCAAAAGACAACACACATAGATCAATGAAATCAATAGACATCCCAGAAACAGATCCACACAAATATAATTTACTGATATTTGATAGACTTATGTTCAGCATAATTCATCTTTTGCTAAATGTAAATCAAAACAATGAGATGCCACTGCACAACTATTAAAATAGGGAAAATTAAAAAAAAAATAAATCAACAGCAACTGAAAATACCAGTCACTGGAGACTAGAGCAACAGGAAGTCTCATTTATTGTGGGTAGGATGAAAAATGGTATATGCAATTTGGAAGACAGTTTGGCAATTTCTTAGCTATATATTATCTTACAATATAATCTAATGATTATGCTTCTAGGTACTTACTTGACTGATGTGAAAGCTTATACCCCACAAAAAACTGTGAATGCTTATAGAAGCTTTACACATAATCATCAAAACCTATAAGTCACCAAAATACCATTCAATAGGTGAATGTACAAATAAATTATGGTATATCCATATACTAGAATACTATTCAGAAATAGAAATTAATGCGTTATCATGCCATGTAAAAACATTGATGAACCTTAAATTCATATTGTTAAATGTAGGAAGCAACTCTGAAAAGAACACATACTGTCTGATATCATTTATTTAATAGTCTGGAAAATGAAATAAATTTTGTGGTGTGAGGCCTCCATATTTGCTATTTTAAAAATTGCTTTGACTGTTCCATTACATAGTTCAGATTAATATGTAAATTTCAATATGAAATTTGGGTTTTTTATCATTGTATTTAATTTATAGAACTCTTTAAGGAGAATTGATATCTTAACATCATTTAATCTTGTAACATGAATATTGCATATCTATTTAGGCTATCTTTAAATTCTCTTCATGACATTTTGGACTTCCCGTTGTAAAGGTGCTTATTACATATTTTATTATATGGATCTTTAATCATTTCATGCTATTGGATGCTATTTAGAAGATTTTATTTTTTAAGATCTATTATCCAAACATTAATATTATGTTAATAATATGAAAATCTAATCATTTTTGTATGTTGAATTAGAATCCTGCAATCTTGTTTAACTCTTGTATGTGTAGTAGCTTTTTCTGAGTGGAATATTTGGCATTTTCAATATAAATAATTATATTGTATGCCAATAAACAATTTAATTTTTTCTTCCAACTCTTTATGAAATTTTCTACTTTTCTTGCATTAATGCCTTCTTTAAAGTCCTAATACAATGATGAAGAGCAGTGGTGAAAAGGACAATTTTGTCTTTTCCCGAATTTACAGTGAAAGCAGTCAGTCTTTTATTGGTAAGTATGAGATTGTGTGTTTTATAAATATCTCTTTTTAGGTTGAGGTTATTGCATTTATTCATTGTTTTTCTGAGAGGATTTTAAAAGCAGAAATGGATATTATTTTATCAAATATTTTTATTAAACTACTGAAATTATTATATTTCTTTCTTTTCATCTCAATGTGACAATTGTATTTATTTGTTTTACCTGTTATGATAATGTTGCATTTCTGATCTAATTCTACTTGTTCATCTCATTGCACATGATACTCATATGTTGTTTGACTCAATTTACATCATGTATTTGGAAATATTTAAATTCTCCAATATACCTTATCTCAGAAACTTGAACTTCTTTTGAGCACTGTTATCAAATCAGTAGAAGGAATTTATTTATGTAAATATTTTATTGACAGCTGTATTGGCATTAGATTGTAACCCCAAAGTCAAGAATGTTAGTTAATTTTTTAAACTAATTCATTCTAAGCACTTAATAAACAGTAAGAATTAACTGTCAGACAAAAGAATAAATTCAAGGAGATTGAAACATTAAAATGCATGATGATATTCTGTACATTTCCAAAATAATTAATGAGCAATTTTGCATTGCTAATAAATGTAGCAATGTGGGAAATTGGTTAATATCTACCTTATATATATTTTAAACTTTTTTTCCTACTCCATGTGGCAAATTTTGGGGAAGATAGAGGTTAAGGCTGTATTCTATTCTTTTAATCATAACACAACAGGTCAAATGATTTAAGTTTATATATAACAAGAATGCAAGAGAATATGATCACATCATCTATGTCCTTACTTGGCAATAAATTTTATGATTTCAGATTTTATGTGCAAAATATTCAGTCAGTTTTGCGGTCTTCCTACTTAAAATTCATTTAAACTTTGATTGTGTTAATATTATCATAGTTTTGAAACTTGTGATAACAAAGTATCCATACCTTCACTAATGTCAAAGAATCTAGGATATGATAAGCCATTCTTCCTGCCAGATTTTAATACACACTGCAAATCTAGAGATTGATAAAATCCATGATGTTTAAATTGTCTAAATGACAAATGTTGATAGTTGAGTAGCATAAAATTAAAGTTATATTGAAAATATAGTTTCTTCTTTTTAATAATTTTTTTAAGATACCTAGATTACATAAATGTTACACAAAAAATATAGGGATTCCCTTATGCCCCACCTCCCACATCTCCCACAACCTCCCAATAAACATCCTTCATTAGTGTGGCTCATCACCTGCAACAGATAAACACATCCTGGGCCTTTGCCATTAAACATGGACCATAGTTCACATTGTAGACCACACTCTCTCCCGCACAGTTCTGCATGTTATATGATGATATAAAATGGCCCATATCTGTCATTGCAATGTCACTCAGGACAATTCCCAAGTCCCTTAAAAGTTCCCATATTACAACTGCTTTTCCCTCTCCCAGTCCCCAGAGTGTCCAGTGGCCACCGGTTCCACACTAATATTGTAATTTCTCCCATTGCTTGAATCACAATATGTCTATAATAGAATACCAGTAAGTCCACTCTACTCCATAGTTCTTCTCCCAATTCTGAGGATTCTGGGATGGTGATGTCCACTCCACTTCCAATTGAGAAGGGGCTTATATCCCATGGATAAGTAGGATGGGACTATCCTGCCTGCAGCTGCAGACTCTCTCCATTCCCTGGGATGGCTGTTGTCCATCATCATCTCCCTGCCAGGTTTCCTGGGTGAGTCCATTGAGCTGTAGAGTAGGACTTGCAGCTCCACTGAGATTCTGGGCCCAGTTATCACATGGACTGCCCAAAGACTCCAGTCTGGATGTACACCTACAAACTCCAGCACCAAGTATAGGTATGAATAGAAGGTTTGAATGTGCAGAGAAGACATATTTGAGTTCAACTCTGTCACTCTCAGGAGCACAAATTCCAAAGTAGGGCCCACTGGCAAGGCTCCAAACTTCAGAGCTATCCACCCTGACATAGGACCTGGGTGTCTCCAGAGCCCTCAAGGTCCCCTCTATTTGGGGGTAATTTCCACTTTGGAAGTCTATTAGGTCCTTCTTAGATGTGCATAAGCGTTACCTCTGGAATGACCTCCCAACTCACTTTGAAGTCTCTTAGCCATATGAACTCATTTGTCTTTACCTTTTCCCCCTTTTATTTGAGGTATTTTTCCAGTCACATTGCCAGTTGGCACTTGGTAGTAATCTCTATGTGCTAGGGAGGCTCATCCCCTGGGAATCATGTCCCATGCTGGGAGGAAGGTAATGCATTCATATGCTGAGTTTGGCTTAGAAAGAGACCACATTTGAGCAATAAGGAGACTCAAAGGTGGCAACCCTTTGGCACCCCATAACAATAGGCTAAGTTTCCATTTCAAGAGCAAAGACTCATAAGGATAGTCATCAATAACAAGGGCCCATTAGTGGATCATCCTCCTTTGCCAGACACTGTCCCTGCACTTGGGGGACTGTTTCTTCTCCCTTAGAGAATGTGGCAGAGCTCTCCAGGATGGGAATTCAGTTATCTCTCATTTATTGAGTGATCCAAAGCTCTTTTCAAGATGAAGCCAATACAATAGCCAATTAATAGGAATATGAAATAATAATGATAAGTTTAAATGTAAGAAATAAAATACATGAAAACTTAAAAAAATAAAAGAAAAGAAAATTAAAAGATTGGGAGATTTAAGAACTGAAAAATATAAAAATTTAAAAAAATTTTTTTTTGACATTTTGCCTTTTATCACTGCAATATCTGGTGTCCAGTTTGTGCCACAGCACATTCCCCCTCTCATTCCCCAGTGTCTCACTATTTTTCATTTTGTTTTCAAAGAAGTTTTAGGTCACAGCAAAGTCACACACAGAAAACAAGAGACTCTCATATACCCAACCTCCTCCCCCTTTCCTCACTCCATATTAAAACCTTTTTATATGCGGATGGCAGTATTGTTATAACCGATATACAAATATTGAAACATAGCTATTAAACATTGTCAATGGTTTATATGTATAGTTTACATGCTAAAACTATACATAGTTTCAGAAACTAGTGAAAATATAGAAACTATGTGAAAATATAGTTTCTGTTGTCACATTTGTTCAGTAAGTTTTGGTCTAGTAAAATGTGTACGATTATTCTTGGTCCATTAAATATAAATTATAGGGAACAAATGTGGCTCAAGTGGTTGAGCATCTGCTTCCACAAGGGAGGTCCCGGGTTCAGTCTCCAGTGCCTCCTAAAATCAGAAAACAAACAAACAAACAACAAAAACAACAAGCAAACAAATGAAAAAATCAACTCAGAGATGCCAATGTGGCTCAATAGTTGAGCACTGGCTTCCCAAATACAAGGTCCCAGTTAAATCCCTGGTTCTGGTATCTCAAAAAACAAAACAAAACTAAACTAAACAAAAACAAATACAAAAATAACCTTATATGATGATAACACATTATAGTGAGTGGCAGCTGGTTTATAAATGGGATTGTGGCTGAAAATGGTAGCCTAGGTATGTAAATGTCAATTGAGATAAAGTTGAGAATAATATAGGTAGTAAATATTACAGTAAACCCACAGGTGGATGAGAATTGTGGTTGATCAAACAGATGCAAGAATGTCCTTCTGTGTGCTAGATTGGGTGTATGACACTGTTGCAGAGTGGTGAGAATGTGGAGAAGCATGAGAAAAATACATTTGGTATGACCTGTGGACTGTGATTAACAGCAATACTTTAACATTCTTGCATTAATTCCAAAGATGTACTGTGTTGATAATGGGTGGTGGGGATGTGGAAAAAGTGTACTAAATGTATCCTCTAGACCATGGTTAGTGGTAATAATTTAATGCTATTAACTGATATTATCTCCTAATCTGTAACAAATATTCCACCACAGTGTGGTGTGTTGGAGAAGGGATGTTGTATGGGAATTCCACACATGTGCGTGATTCTTTTGTAAGTTTATAACTTCTGTAATAAAAACATATTTAAAAAAATAGGGTGGGTTCAGGCAAAAATACACCAAATGTAAGATGTTAACTGTAGTTAGTAATATTTTGATGATACTCTTGCATACTTTGTAACAAATGTCCCACAACAATGCTAGGTGTTGGTGGTGTGGGGTGATGATGGGACCCCTGTATGATGTTATGCATGTTTATTTTGTAAGTTCACAACTTTTACTATACACTTATTGTTAATGTATGTTTATGTATGAATGATATACTTCAATTAAAAAAACAATTAAAATAAATAAATTCTAGAGCATGAGTGTAACTTAAAAGCAAACGTTATTTGCCATTTTTGAGAAAATATGAATATGTCTCTTGAAAATAATGAAAGTATTGGTATCTGAAACAGCAGTGTATTAAAGAAAAGATTAATTTAGCAGCTTTTTGTCCATTGAAAGATAATAATATCTATGTATCCCTTAAATTGTAAGATTCTGTGATTCTGATATTTTCTTTTATTTTAATAACTACATTTGCTTAAACTACCTCAATCACTAAACCTCGGATTCATGCACTATTTGGATTTCTTGGGGAAATATAAACTTGATTAAATACATAATTTCTATAAATACTTTAGGTTAAACAATAAATCATCAATCCAGGAATTGTGGCTCTCCTTTTTACTATGAACTTTGATAGTACTGTTTCTCTTTTATCTTCAAACTTCTGTAAAACAAAATTTTAGTGATGAAAAATTTAATGGTGAACTTTCAAAACTACTTGAATAAATCCTGAATTATTATGGTTGACAAGAACATCCACTATTATGCCATAATAAAATGTTAAATAAGTAAATAAATAAATAAATAAATATTTTAAATAACTTCATTCATATATAAATGATACAGCAATTTGAATTTACTGAAATATTGTATAAAATATGATTTTCTATAAGTGTTCAAGTGATAGTTAATATTTAGCAATTGTGACTTGAGAATACAGACAAAATTTAAGCAAAGTTTGTTTAGTCAGGAATTATGTAAAGTAAATCAATTAATCCAAAAATTTTAAATAAAATCATATTATTAAGATGATCAGTCAGTTGTGTTACTAAGAAATGATTAGAGTTCCATACCTTTATTATTTTTTTAATTACATGCAACAAACCTAATCTTAATATATCCCATGATGATTCTAAACTAAGCAAATTCATTTGAAGAAGAAAAATTAATTTCATAGGTGAATAAACTGAGTACTTCCAGTCTAAGTCTTTATACATCACTTAGTAAAGAATAAACATGGAACACCTGTCTATCTAAAGGGAGCATTGGAACCTAGGATGCTTGGCATAGACTATATGATACATAAGAACAGTGGATCCAGGAAGCATTTAAGAATGTTTTTTGCACCTGTGGTCAAGTTGTCAGTTATAATTTGAATTTAATGCCAAATACATGGACCATTCCTCTATTGCTGACTCCTTTAAATATCTAATCATTTTTTTGCAAATGTATCCCAACCCTTCCAATCCTAGAGGACATATGTTTCAATCTTTGCTAAGTAAGAAAAAGACTTTTTAAAGTGGAAAATTACTTTATTTTTCCTCACAAAAAGGGAACAAAATAAGTGAATTTTGCTTAAACTCTTTTGATTTCTAGAATTTTAATTTAATATATGAACTAATGTCCATGACATACTTCAGATTTACTTTTTAATCTTTCCTATTGAAATAATATCACTCACACTAAATTTCAACCATAAAAATATGATAAAATATACATATACCTTAAAGAAAGTCATAAAGATAGCACAGACACAAATCATTTTGTGACTTTTCCAGAGCTTAAGTTTCCAGTAATAAGAATCATTCTGATTTCATTATAAGACTATCAAAATATTTCTGCAAATATTTCTAACATCATAAAAACGAACAATATAGTGAGATCTAATTTGAAACATAGCCATAGAATGTTCATTAGAAAATGACTTATTAAGGGAAGAATAATTATAAGCAAATCAAGATTAATCAAACATTTAAGTATGACAGAATCCAAGTAACTGTGTTTATTCATTCTTAAGCATTCATATGAACTTAAGTATAATTTTTAAATGATTTTTAATTTTTAAATTAATAAACATTAGTTTTTAGAGCTGTTAATGGTTTACAGAAAACTTGAGCAGAGAATATGACTTTTCATATACCCCTTCTCCCCTGCACAAAGTCTCCCCTGTTAGTAACATTTTGTATTAGTTTTCCTACGCTTGCTACAAATAATGAACAAGTGTTAACTGATACATATAATGTTCAGTGGTGACACATTATCATTAACTAAAGTCCATAATTTCCATTAGAATATGTACTTTATGTACAACTGTTGCACAGATTAGACTCTAGTAAAATAGTTTCCTTGGATAGCAGGGATCTAGATAGATCTTTAGACCAGCCAGAGTTCTGGGCATATTTCAAAATGGTTTCTTTTTCCCTCCTTCTGCTGGGATCATGAGGCAATTTCCTCTGATATTCACAGTAAGAACCAAAACTCAAAAAAGTGTGGAGGCACCCTCAGGCTGCTCTATCCCCTGGAGTTTTTTACTTTCAAGCTAGTCCACAATAAGCCTCTGTAAACTGGCAAATTACAGTTTAAGGGTTCTACCCAAACTCTGGGTTTGTGCTTCTGAGATTTGTTCCTGCTAAATTGGGATTCTCTGTGTCCACCTGTCTTTCCAGTTTTCTGGGCAGTGACTTGCCATGTAATCTCAAGTTTCTGATAGATCTAAGAAGTTGATAGTTTGCTCAGTTTTTCTTGTTGTGAGGATGAGAGTGATTCCTTCAGAACCTTTTTCATTATTAGACTAAAAAATGGAAAGTCTAAATTTTTATATGATAAACATTAATATTTTAGATTTCTAATAATAGTAATTTTCATTACTATTTAAATTTCTTCCCTGCATAACAGTACTTCCCAATTTAATCAGCATTTATTTTGTGAAGTGCAGCATTTATTAGTGGAGAAAAAATAACTATATGAATAATTAAATTCATACCTTTTCACTTTAATTCATCAAAGTATTGAGAAGATTCCAATAAACATATTCTACACTTTCCCCTGAAATCTACTCCCACTAGTAGAACATTTTTAAAACCACAAATATTACAGTTTATCTTATTAGGCAAAAAATTGCCATGCTTTTCAGAGTATCTTTTTTTGATATTTCTTTTGATTTCCTCTTATTTTTAATCATTGTGAATTATTCAAATGGAATATACTTACCAATTGGACTTCCACATTTTTTGCTGCTCCAAATAGTTTTATCTAAAATATTTTGTGGGGCTGGCTGTATAGCCCAGTGGATAAGGCACTGGTACACTG
>PVKH010009040.1:0-19081 GCA_004027955.1 Chaetophractus vellerosus
AAAAACCAAATGTGTTGGATGATAAAAGGAACATCAGGAATAAGGGCATTACAACAGGTACACGTATCAAACTAAACATGTGAACAAAAATTACAACCTTCCTAAATGCCAAAAAGAATAAAAAGAGAAAAAGAAAATACCACACAAAGAAAGTAACATTGTAAATATAAAATATGATGCAAAATAAAATAATTAAGATGATATTACCACATTTAAACCAAATATTCCATTTATATTACAAAATGTAAATGAGCTCAAATTACCCATTAAAAATGATTTTTAAATTTCCACATAAAGAAAATCCGACTCTGTGTTAAGCACAAGTAATTCAACTGTCTTTGTTTCCCAGCTGCCATGTCAAACACCACACACTCAGTTGGGTAACAGTTTCAGAGGCTAGAATGGCCTCCTCCAGGGTCAACATCATTCTGGCTTGCCAGCAGTCCTTGAGTTCTTCCACTTTTCTGCCACATAGCTATGATTTCTCTTTTCTTTTCCCTGTTCCTTTGACTTCCAGCCTCTCCTGCCTGTGGCTTTCTTTTCATAAAGCTTCAGTGATAGAATTAAGGCCCTGTCTCATTTAGGTGGGCCACACCTTAACTGAAAATGGCATCTTCAAAAGGAATATTTACAATGGGTTCACACCCACCATAAATGGGATTAAGACCATGGTTTTGTCTGGTGTCCATAATTCAATTTACCAAAACACCTAAACAAAGCAGCTAAGAAAAGTTAAAAATAAAGAGAAGACAGAAGTGTGTCAGGCAAATGGAAACAATAAGGGATTAGGAAGTGTGATCCTGATGACAGGCAGAGGAGAATCCAGACCAAAACACGATGTATGTAAAAACGGACACTTTACAATCTTAAAAGCTACAATTACCAATGAAGGTATAAAAGTTATGAATATCAATTCATTGAATAATGGAGTCATCACCATCATGAAGCAGACACTACAGGATGTGCAAAGAGAAATAGTCAAAATTACACTAAGGAAAAAGGATTTAAGTACACTAATGTTTGTTCTAGACTGATGTGAACAACAAAACAACAAATCATGAGCATATACTATTTTAACATAATCAATAACATAGGTGATTTGAATTTATAACAAATATTACATCCACAAAATAGAGAATATATCCTCTGTTCAAGGATTTATAAAAATTAACAAAAATATAGTTACTAGTACAATTATAAAAATGGTCTTTCATGAATTGTGTGAGGTGTTGATAGTGGGGTGGTATCTGGGAACTCTGCATTTTATGCATGCTTTTCTGTACACCTACAACTTTTCTAATTAAAAAATTGCATCCATAAATTCTGTACACTAAAATTGATACTAATAACCATCTGAACATTCTGTAATATAAATAAAAAATCAATAATAACAACAAATAAATAGGATGAGTTTTGCTTCATGTAATGACAGGTAGTCATACAAAATAAACTGTCCCATAGATAGCAATGATAAACTCAGCACAAAACATTACAAATATAAACAACTATTTGAAAGCATAGTGGAAAGAGTGTTATTGTCTGAACTTCTAATTCCAAAAAGTTATGTTTAAGTCCTAACCCCTGGATCCATGACTGTGATCCTATATGGAAATAGGATCTTTGAAAATTTTATTACTTAAAATGAGGCCAAACTGCATTAGGGTTGGTCCTAATCTATTATTACTGGTGTTGTGAGGAGAGGAAATATGGACACGGTCAGTAAGAGAGAAATGTCAGCCATGTGATGGAGGCAGAGATTGAGGTATACCATGGACTGCCTGCCAGGCACTTATGAGGGAACATGGCCCTACCAACAACGTGATTTTGGACAACTTGTCTCCAAAACATTGAGATTATAAATTGTTGTTGTGGTACTTTGTTATGGCAGCCCCAGCAAAGTAAGAAAGATAAGGGAGACAGAAACGGGAGGAAGTCAATACTTAGAAGGAAAAAACAGCACTGAGTAAAATGCCCATTTTTATGACCATTTTATGGCTACATGCATGCTATATTAGGTTGTATAAAATTGTCTAGAAACCAGAAATCTTACTAGCTTAACAAATCATATGACAGATTTCTGGGCTGCCACCTCAACTCATGAGGCGGGAGGAAACCCTACAAAGGAAAGAAGCTCAGATGGGAAGCACCAACGTCTGTTTATAAGCCCTGTCCAAATAACTACACATGCAAAGGGAAGACTTCAGAAGATCCAGATAAGGCTTAATAAACTAAACAGAAATTTCAACTGGTTGTTCATTGCAGGAGAGAGAGTTTACAGTTTGAGTTTAGCCCAGTTAACATCTAAAACAAACAAGATACTGACATTCTTCAGAAAATGATAAAATAATTCATAGGTTCTATAATGCAGTGATCACAAAAGATGTAAGTATTCAAAATTTCTAGATGAATGAAAAAGTAGAAAATATAATCCATACACAAGGGGGGAAATAATAGAATTTAAATTTGTGGTTACTCAGGTGTTAGAATTGGCAGACAAGGATTTTATAGCAGACATCTTTTTAATTTTTTTTTAAAAAGATACTTAGATTGCATAAATGTTACACAGAAAATATAGGGATTCCCATATGCCCCACTCCCCACACCTCCCACACCCTCCCACATAAACAATATCCTTCATCAGTGTGCACATTCATTGCAATTGATGTATTGCCACTGAGCATGGACCACAGTTCACCCTTTAGTCCATCCACACTCTCTCACACACAGTTCTGTGTGTTATGAAATGATATAAAATGGCCTATATCTGTCACTGCAATGACATTCAGGACGATTCCAAGTCCCAAAAAAAAGCCCCCATATCACAACTGTTTTTCCCTCTCCCTGCCCCAAGATCCTCCAGGGGCCACTGCCTCCATGTCAGTGTTGTAATTTCTTCCATTGCTAGAATCACATTATGTCCACAGTAGAATACCAGTAAATCTACTCTAGTCTATAGTTCATTCCCCAATCCTGAGGATTCTGGGATGATGATGTCCACTCCACCTCTAACTGAGAGGGGGCTTCGATCTCATACAGCCAATGGATGGGATTCTCTTGTTTGCAGTTGTAGGCTCTCTCATTTCCTTGGTATGGTAGTTGTCAATCCTCACCTCCTTGTTAGTTGTCCTGGGTGAGTCAGTGAATTGGAGAGTAGGTGTTGCAACTCTGCTGAGGCTCCGGGCCCAGCTGGCACATGGACAGCCCAAAGATTTCAGTCTCTTGGATGTATACCTACAAACTCCAGCACCAAGTATAGGTTTAAATAGAAGGGAGAGATGAGCCATGTGTAGACAAGCCATAATTGAGTCCAACTCTGTCACTCTCAGGAGCACAAATTCCAAAGTAGGGCCCACTGGCAAGGCTTAACTACGCCCGTGATGTAAAAGAAAGTATGTTCATAATGACTGCACAGGTAGGAATTCTCACCATAGAAGTGGATATTGTAGGAAGAGCAAAGGAACTTAGTGTAAATTATGGATTGAAAATGGAAATAAATGAAATAAATTTTACTCAATTGGTATAACAGCAGAGGATATGACAGAAGAAAATCAAGGAAATTGAAATACAATAAAATAAATTATCCCATATGAAGAAATGCAAGAAAATAACTACAAAATAAAATGAACAGATCCTGAGTGACCTGTAGGTGAATATTACAAAGTTTAATATACATGTAACTGTAGTCACAGAAAAAGGAAGAAATGGAGTATGAGGCAAAAATATATTAAAGAAGTGATGGCTGAAATTTCCTAAATGTGTTAAAAGGCATAAATTTAAAGATACCAGAAGCTCAGTAACCCTGAACAAGATAAATACAAGACCAACAATGTCTAGGCACATTATGGCCAAACTATTGAAAAGAAAAGTTTAAAAAGTATTCAAACCTATTAGAATGGGAAAATTCAGAACATTATCAAATGCTGGTGAGAATGTGAAGTAACAGGAATTCTCATTCATTTCCGGTAGGAAAGCAAAATGGTATAGCACTTTGGAAGACAGTTTAGCAATTTCTAAAAAAATTAAATGTTGGCTTACCATATGATCGAGCAATTGCTTTCCAAGTTGGTTGAAAACCTATGTCCACATAAAAAAACTGCACATCAATGTTTATGGCAGCTTTATTTATAATTGCTGCAAAATGGAAGCAACAAAGATGTCCTTCAATAAATAAATGGATAAACAAATTGTACATCCATACAATGAAATATTATGCAGTTATAAAAAGAAATGACCTATCAAGCCACAAAAAGATATGGAAGAGCCTTAAATACATATTGCTAAAGGGAAGAAGCCAGTATGAAAAAGCTACATACTGTATAATTCCAACTACATGACTTTCTGAAAGAGGCAAAACTATAGAGAGTAATAAGATCAGTGGTTGCTAGGGTTTCAGAGGAAAGAAAGGAGAAATAGGTGTAACACAAGATATTTTTAGGCCAGTTAAAAGAATTATGTATGATCCTGTAATGGTGGGTACATGTTATTAAGCATTTATCAAAACCATAGAAGTATACAACACAAAGAGTGAACCTTATATAAACTATAGTCTTTATTTAATCTTAATAATGTATCAATAGTGACCTATCAATTTTTAATAAATATAACACACTAACACAAAATATTGATAATACAGGAACTGTGGGGAAGTGTGTAGAGGAAGGATTGGGGAACTCTCTATACTTTCTGAGCAAATTTTCTTTAAACATAAAATTATTCCAAAAATAAAATTTATTTTAAAAATCTTGAAAGTAGTCAGAGAACAACACATTCATGGGAACAGCAATGGCTGACTTTTTTTTCTTAAGATTAATTTAATTTATTTATTTCTGCCCCCCTCCATTGTTTTTGTACTCGCTGTCTGCTTTCTGTGTGTTCTGTGTCTGCTATGGCACCAGGAACTGATCCTGGGACCTTCCGGAGAGGGAGAGAGGCTCTTAATCTCTTGCGCCACCTCAGGTCCCTGGATGGCTGACTCTATCACAGATGTTAGAGGTCAGAAATCAGTGGAACAAGGTTTTAAAGTACTGGGGGAAAAAATCTAATCAGCCCAGAATTCCATTTCCATTTAAAATATTATTTAATAACAAAGGCAAAATAAAGACATTTCAGAAAAAACTAAACAAAACAAAAATAACTATGACTTATGATTATTCTAGCAATGGAAGAACTTGTGTCATTGATATAAAAGCAGTGGCTACCAGAGGTTCTGAGGGCAGGGAGAGGGAAGAATAGGTGTAGTGTGGGGCATTTGGGGGACATTGGAATTGTCGTGCATGACATTGCAATGATAGATATAGGACATTATACATTTTTGTCAAAACCTATAAAATTGTGCAGTGCAAAGTGTAGACTATAATGTAAACTATAGTCCATTGTTAATAGCAATGTTTCAATATGTGTTCATTAATTGTAACAAATATACCACACTAATGAAAGATGTTGTTAATGGGGGAAAGTGTGGGAGGAAGAGGGGGTGGAGTATATGGGAATCCCTTATATTTTTTATGTAACATTTATGTAATTTAAAGCTTCTTTAAAATAAACAAATTAAAAAATAATAAACTAACAACCTTTAACACTAGTAGATTTGCACTGCATGAAATACCAAAGGAAATTCTTTAAAAAGAAATAAGATGATGCCATATAGAAAGTCAGATTTGAGGGACAGATTGAAGAGCACCAGAAATAATAAATAGGGGTAAATATAAATGCTATCCATTTTTCTCTTAATTTATTGTATATGGCATTTTAAAGGTAAAATTATAACATTATATTGTGTAGTTTATAACATGTATATGTAAAACATATAAATATTATAGCATAAAGAATGGGATAAGTGAAAGGAAATATTTAGTTACTAGAACATACTGTATGTATTAGAGTATATTACATTAGCTGTAAGTTAATTGTGATAGGATAAGGGTATAGACTGTAATCTCTAGAGCAGCCACACTAAAAACATTATAAAAGAGTTATAGCTAAAATACCAATAAAGAAGTTAAACTGGAATTATTGAAAATAAAACAAGAACACAAAAGCAGAAAACATAGAAGGAACAGAATAAAAGATCCAGATGATACATAGCAAAATGGTAGATCTAGATTCAGCAATATCAATAATTATATTAAATGTTAATGGGCTAAAACTTCCAATTAAAAAGCCAAGGTTATAAGAGAGTCTCAAATATAATGTCTACAAGAAACACACTTAAAGTTACAGATAAGTTGAAAGTTAAAGTATGAAAAGTAGATTTAACATGCAAACACTAATAATAAAAAAGCAAAAAACTATACATAAGACAATATTATCAGAGTCATAGAGAAAATTCATATTAATAACAATTTATTACTTGAAATAAAGAAGCCTATTTCATAATGATCAACAAAATAATGCAAAAATAGTTATTTTATAATGTTATGCTAGCAAGAAGATACGTAATCATAAGTAGGTATACATCTAATAAATAAGCTATCACAGATATGTGAAGAGATTCTGATTTCTTCTTATCCTTTCCAACACTGGGTATTTTCAGTTTTAAATTTTACACATTATGATGGGTGTATATTTATATCTCAGTAGGATTTTAATTTGCATTTCCTTGATGACTAATGATGTTGAATAATTTTTATGTACTTATTGTCTATTCATATATGCTTGTTTTTAAGTGTCTGTTCAAAATTTTTGTCATTTTATTGGATTATAAATTACATAATTAATGTATACAATAAATATTCTAAATGTAATAAAGTATAAAAATTGACATAGAAAAATCAATAGGTTTCTCCTGCAAAAACAATAACCAATAAAAAGATAAAAGAGAATAGAAAACTGCAATTAAATTGCAATCAAATACATTAAATACTTAGAAAGAAATTTAGCAAGGAATTTGCTAAAGAACTGTATGTGGAAAACTTTAAAGTACTTTAGAAAGCACAAAAATAGATTTGAATAAAAGAAAAAATAGTCCTTTTTCAATTTCATATTGATATAAGAATGCCTATATTTGGATTATGAAGAATTTGAATATCCATTAATCTTCTATTGATTACAGAAACCAAACTTTTGGGCTTTATAAGGTAACACCAAACATTGTACTTTTTCAGAGCAGGCCCCAAAGCTCATGCCTGGGACCGAAATTCCAGTCAGGACTCTGGCTGACAGTCAACAGGGACATCCCAGCCTTGTGAAAGACCAGATGTTGGGTTTTCCCCAGTTTGGTGAGTGATTGTACATATACTTTCAGTTTTCCTCTATATTATCTAATTGATCCATTTCTCTTTGTTATATTGTTATTACTAAGCTACCGTGACTGTTTGATCTAAATTCCTTACCACTATTATCCATTTAACCAGATAAAGCTCTCTTTAGTTAGTATTCTGGGTTTCTGCTTCTTCCTTAGAAAAACACATATACATGCCAATTTTCTTTAAATTAATATATGAATCTAATACAATTGCACTAAAATTCAAACTATTTTATTTTGTAGTTATGCAAGTGAATTCTAAAGTTCATTTGGTAAAATAAACATACAATAATGGCTATGAAATCTTGAAGAGGATGAATGAAAAAGGGAGACATTCTCAGATATTAAAATGCACTATAAAGCATTTATATATTGGTTTATGAATGTACAGAAATTGTAGTAGAAAAGACTAGAAGGTTCAGAAAAAACCTATGTAAATATGGAAATTTAGTGTAGGATAATGATGGCACCTCAAATCACTGGAAAAATGCAGGCATTTAATAAATATGATCAGCCATTGTATAGCCATTTAGGAAAGATAATATTGAATTTATATCAAATACATTACACAGAAAAATACACCAAAAGAATCAGGGATCTAGATATAAAAAAATATAATACCATACATGGGATAGAAGAAACATGGGTGAGTTTCTCTGTACTTTGGTTAAAGGCAAAGGCTTTCTACTTGTTTCTCAAAATCCTTAGGCAATTAAAGACCAGCAAATTCAATAGCAAAAAAAAAAAACAAAACACAAACTTTTGCCTGGATAAAAAAGCACAAATAATGTTAAAACACTAATTATAAATTGGAATGAATTAGTTCTTTAATATTTAACTCAGAATAAGAGCTAATTTTTGCAAAATACAAAAAAGTCCAATGAAATAAAGAAAAAACATGCCAAAAATCCAAATCCATAAAAAATAAAGAAAAAAATGCCAAAGAAAAAACCAAATTCATAAAAAATAAGGGCTTACAATATAGGAAAAATGGTCCTCTGAAAAGATGCACAACTTCATTTGTAATAAGAAAAATGTGATGAAAATTACAGTGAATTAAAAATACATTTCTTACCTGGTAGATAGGTGAAAAATTACCAGCTTGGTAACACACTTTGTTGGTCAGGCTATGGGGAAATAGGCACTCTTATATTGGTAGTAGAAATATAAAATGGCATAGTAGGTTAAGTTATGTACCCTGGGAGGGGACACACAAACATATTATTAATCTTAACCCACATTCCTGTGGGTATGGACCCATTATAAAAAGGACCTTTTGAAAATGTTATTTTTAGATAAGATGTGTGCAGCCGGGTAGGTCTTAATCCATATTTCTGAAGGTCTTATAAAATGAAAGCCATAGGGAATACAGTATAAAACAGAAGAGCAGACCTAAGAAAGAGAGGACATTGCCATGGGACTGGAAGTAGGGAAAGAAGCCAAAGGAACGCCAAGGATTGTGGCCAGCCAGAACCCGAATGCTACTGACCCTGGGAGAAAGCAAACCTCTTATCCTCTGAAACCATGAAATAATACATTCCCATTGTTTAAGCCAACCCATTGTATAGGCAAACTTGGACAAATGGTATAATTCCTAAGGAGAAATATTTGGCAATAAATAACAAAATACACATGCATTTACTCTTTGATCCTGCAGTCTCAGTAACAGGAACTTATACTAAAGATACACCATTAGTAACACACATATACAAAATGCATTCATTTTCATTGTACATTATTAATAACAGAAAATTATTGGAAAGAAAATATATATGCAATCCTAAATCATTAGGTTAATTGATAATAATACATCCACTGAATTGATAACACACAAGTTTAAAAAATGAGGAAAATCTCTATGAAGCTATATGGATTAAGCAGAAGTAGAAATATAATGATATCTTCTGTGTAAGAAAGAAGTGACAATGCATGTTTGTGTGCATGGATTTGTTTATCTCTGCTTATTTCTGCAAAAGAAACAGGGAAAGTAGGACATAAATAATGATCAAATTTGTTATCTACAGATGTGTGGAAACATTAGAAAATATGAGAAAAGGGAATAAGAGTTCATAGAATATATTTTTATATAGTTTTGACTTTTGAACCATGTTAATATTTTATAGTCAAGAAAAAATAAATGTACTAAGAAGTGCAAAAAAACCCCTAAAATTGAATATAAGAATAAGCAAACACCTTATTGCATATTACATTGATTACATAATCACACATAAGAAAAATTAATCTAAGTAAATTTTGTACACAATATTCTAAGGACAAAAGAAAATACTGACCTTTAATAAAAAGAATTGTTGGTGGTAGTGGTATGAGTATAGTAATACCGAAACTTTCTTATAAGTAGCATATGATTGGGCAAGTATGCACAAATATTGATAATGATGGAACCAGGTGTCCAACTGTGGGAGAAGGGAATTACAAATGTGGAATGGGAGATGGAGAGGAAATATTCTAAAGTCTTGGATTTGAACTGGAGTTATCAATATGAGTTAATGACTGTAAAAATACATATTTCCTAGTTCTGTTCACTGATGAAACCTGCAGTAACAATGAGAATATGCATGCAGATCTTGATTTATAGATACCATTCTCCTCTATAAAGAACTAGAGCTCCTTGGAGTAATGGCAGACTCTAGGTCTGGGGCAAGAGAAACAAGGTGAGCAGAGAAGATGTTTTAGAGAGTAACAATGTCTCAAAAATTAACAGGGACATGTCAAGAAGACACAGAAGCAAATTTGAAGGGGCTCTGATTTGCCAAATTTTGGATAATTTGAACCTCAAAAAGACATAATGACAGAAATGGTGTATAATGCATTGAATAAGACATGAATCCGTGAGACATAGTAACACAACACATTTTTAAAGGGAGGGAGGAAAAGAGAGAGGGCAAAATATTTTTTACAGAAAAATAATAATAAATGTGGAAGAAATATGGAACCCATATTTTAAGAATTGATTTCAGCATGCGTCATCAATGGATGCTAATACCATTGGGTAGAAGATTGTTGGGAAGCATGATAATTACAAAGCCTTAATGTGTGACCTAAGTGAGTAGTTATTAATTATGAAGGGGACAAGATAATATTACAGCAGAAAGACTGGGGAACACTACCCTTACCAAAATATCAAATTTAATGTCACCGATAGTAAGACAAATTGACATCAAGCATTTTCTATTAAGAAGCACTGATTATGACACAAAATCACCTATGTAGTATTCTTGTTAAAAATGTTTAACCTGAATGTAATCATAAGGAAACATTCAAACAAATCCAAGTGGCGCCACTCGGTAAAACAAATGGCTTGCATTCTTAAAAATATCAATATCATGAAAGATAAAAAAAGACAAAACTATTCTTGATTAAAATAGACTTAAGGGTAATGGCAATTAAATGTATTGATTGGGTCTTGGAGAGAGAAGGGAAAAAGACATGAGGCACATTATTGGTACAGTTAGGTAAATCAGAATAAATTTGGGGAAGTTAAGTAAAATAGAATATGGACACTACATGATAGTAAGAAATCAACATTACATTTCTTGAATATGAAAATTTTATAACATAAGAGAATGTCCTTGTTCTTAGGAGATATACATTTAGTTATGTAGAGGTTGCAAACTGTTAGCAATTGGTACATGTGAGTGAAGGATATAAGGGTGATCATTGTTGCCTCCTGGCAAATTGTCTAAAATAAAAATTTTAGGAAAATAACATTTCAAAATCCACACAAATTTCTACATTGATCATTTTGTTGTTGTTTAGAAAGAGAAAATATTAATCTGCCCTTGACAGAAGATTGGGATGTTTACCTGTAACATTCTAGTCCCTCAGTGTAACTGAGCACCAGGATAAAGATGAAAATCAGATTTAGTACAAGCAATCCTAAATAATGCACAGATGCTTGGCGCTAATTTTGTCTAAGCTACAAATCCTGCCTTCAGAATTCAGTTTTAAAGTGAGCCTTCCCTGTTTCCAGAAGTGTCCCAGGGAAGGACACCAACGTGTCAGGAATCAAGTGAGGTTCATCAAGGATAAAATGTGCTCCTATGGTACTTGGCAGTGGTGGACTTGGTGGGAGGATGAAGTGGTCCAAATAGTGCCCTCCCACCCCCCGTATTACCTCTTTTTCTTGCCACTGTACTGGGAAGATGGGGATGTCCTTCTATTTTAGAGATGCCCTTAGCTCTGGAGGGCTAAGTAAAATAGTAATGGGGATTCTTTAAACCGAGATTTTAAAGTAAAGTGGTGAAGGGGGTATGACAGACATTGTAGATTAGCTCAATCAACATCCATCACAACCCTTTTTACTTTACATGCCTCTATTATGGAGGTTAGAAAAGATAATGCTCACTTGTTAAGTCTTTCTTGCTGTTAGGATTGGCTATGTGACATACTCCTGGACAAAGTGGAGGTGTGCTAGTGCTGCTACTTCTCTTTTCCTTCTTTTTCCTAATTGGATATGGTGTGATGGCAAGAGCCATGGCAGCCATCTTAGAACTATGATGTGAAGGCTAAGCGAAGTCATCCCTGATTATTGACTTATTAAACCGTTTCCTTCTGAACTTCTTATATAATAAAAAGAAATGTAATGTTTAAGCCACTGTATTTGCTTTTCTGGGCCTTGTAACGGAACACACTCCTTAATAATACAGTCCATCTCATTGTGGTAAGACCAGGAATTTGTGGCAAAAACCCTAACATAGAATACTAAGAATTCAATTCAGCTTGAAGGTCCTTTGTGTCACCTCTGTCAGGAACCTAAGTACAGTACCAGCAGAGATAAATCATACCCTCAACAATTGTAGTATAACAATTGCCCAAGGCAGAATCATCTGAGCTATGTTAGGTGAAAGGAGGAAGCAAAGTAGAAACCCTGAGGAGGGAGAAACGAGGTTGCGTGGAATTTAACGTGGATCGGGATTCTCCATATCAAACACCTGGAATCATTAAATGCGGAGGATGTGGGGTGTGAGGCAAAGAGAGGGTGAGAAAGTGGGCCCTTATGAATAAGGCTAATGAGGGGCTGCAAAGATAGGAGACCTTAACCGTTAGGTGTTCAGACCTGGGGCTATTGAGTAATGAATCCAAATTTTGTTGTTTGTTAGTTCAGAATTTAAAAGAAGTGGCCTTTTCTCAGGCTAGTTAATAAATTATTTAAAAGCTGTTATATGATAACTTGAAAAAAAATAATAAATCCTGATGAGGACAGTTGATCCTGAGACCTAGCCAATATTAAAGTTCTTGCCAAAGCAGCCCTGGCATTTGGCTTCATCACAAAGGCAATCCCATAGATGAGGAAGCATCTGCTCTCCTACTTACTGCTTATGTTAAAATGAAAGCTATTCAATAAAATATTTATAAGTATCGCTTACACTGGTGGCTAGATGGAAATAAAATGGCGAGAAACCAAATTTATAATAAATATATGAATATTCACTCAGTTGACCACTCTTTGACATAAACATCATTCATAATTTCTGATTCTTTTTTAATGTCTGCCTTATGTCAGGAAATTAAAGTAAAAATATTATAGGTCTCTACTTCTAAGTATCCAAAATAAATGAGTTTTTTCTTAGACATGACTGATCAATTGGGTTGAATCTTTCTTCTTTAAAAATTAGATTGTTAACTCAATCATCCATTAGTTAATCCATTAAACATGTATTTTTATGCCAGCTACATGTTTTTCACAGGCTAACTTCTCTGGCTTTCTATGTCAAAACCTGTCATGTGCCCTCTAAAATTGTATATGCTTTCACTGAATGAACTCTGAAAAACAGACAAATCCTCTCTTCACCCTGTACACACAGGTCTTGAACACCTTTCCCCAGTCTTACTGTCTCAATTTTCATTAATTGGGTAATCTTAGCTACTTTGTCCTCCTAATTTATTGGGGTGGTGTTTTGAATGGTCACGTTTTGCCCATATTTATGTCAGCATCGCAAGGCCTTCTGCAAAATGAGGCAAGTTATGTACTTAGAATACTTTTTGTTCTTTACAAACCAATCTATTTTTTTCTGATTTGAATGAGATTCCTGTAGTATAATTCCAGGTATCCCTCCAAATTTAGCTCAATATTCCTCATCCAAGTTCCACCTATAAATTCTAGAAACCCAGGGAATTTGAGTTTCTCATAGGATAAGACTAGACAAGGCTAGATTGACGTGTTTTTATTTTGAAGCTGGCCTCAGAAAAGAATTACAGTTAAAAAGCAAACAAAACTAGAATTTGACAAAGTTTAATTAAGAGCAGTTTGAATCTTACCATAATCTCTCAAAAATTTCATAAAGACTATTCCAATAACAATGCTTCCCAAAGTTCTAGAAAGATGCTCTCCCAATTTCTTGCTATTTATCTCACTTACCTGGCAACCTTCTACTCCTTATGGTTCCTAAGTGTCATCTTCTTATCTACCAACTGAGTAAATTTCTCCCTCTTCTTAGCCTCTATCAACTCCTATAGGCCCTCTTCGTCCCCCTGTACCTTAAATTTTATTATGTAAATTAGTCATTTTATTAATTTTTTAAAAAGCTTTGTCTTCTATATTTGTTAGTTGGATTCTTCCCAACAAAGGAGGACACAAAGAAGGTAGATAGCAAATACTGGTAACTTACTAATCTTTTATCCCTGACAGAGCTGAGAAAATCATGGTAAGATGCAGGATAGAATTTCTGAATACCTACTGTGTGCTTAGAACTGTATTAGGTGATTTTTATAATTTGTCATTTAATGGAAGTTTGGCTTGTAGAAATGTTAAGTGTAGTGTTCTCTATATTTATGGGCCAAGAATTTTGAGGGGACTATGGATTTATTTTAAGGAGTCCTCAGGATTTAGGGAAATGCCAGTTTGAAGAAGGGATTCTCAACCTTTGATTAATTGAATGAATTAGATTGAAATATACTAGGAAATAAACTAATAATAGACTATAACAATTTGAAAGCACAATCCATGTTGTCATCTGGGGAAGAGCCTTTAAAGGAGCCCAAATCAGAAAGGGTCCTGTGGCACGCATACACTCAGAAAAACAGGAATGAAGCTGAAGAGATAAGGTTGGAGAGGTAAAGAAAGACCAGCTCAGGTAAAGGTCTTTGATCTTACATGAAAGTCAGGTAAAGTCATATAGTACTTTCAGCTTCCAGCTAGGGTGTAATATTATCATATTAATATTTTTAAATGATCACTCTGGCTACTGGGCACAAAATAGCTGCTGGGGGCAGGAGTACTGACAAGTGTACAGGAAGCTATTGCAGTAATACACGAGGGATATGTTGTTCCACGAGGACTTTTAATAAGTACATTCTAAGCTGCATCTGTAAAAAATAAGAATAACCTTCTCTAAGACAGGGATCCATTGGAGTTAAGCATTGGGCATACTATAAACAGGTCCTTGATATAACTGAAAGTAATTGACAACAGTGTTATGGTCTTCTAAGAATGAGTTCAGAGGTATGACCAAATGTGCCCTAATGTGACTGTAAATGGTCATATAAAACTTTAATGTTATAAGCATAAATTCAGGTTGGGAGGGCAGTAGGTGGAGCAAAGGGTAAAAGTAGATGGAGGGTATCCCTATAAGACCAATTTTCTCTACTCCCAATATTTATCTCTAAATCTCCTCTATCCCTTTGCCTATTTTGGATACTATATCATGCTTGACCTTGACCTATTCTCTCAGATGTGATCTTTACATTATAGGTCCTTAGGAAGGTTGCAAAAAAATACATGATTACTGTTACTGCATTACAGGCTATATTCTCCTGAAGCAGGCAGACATATAGATGAATATGCTGTAAAATTAAGAGATGCAAGTCTTTGGCCAAATATTGCAAAGAGAAGTCGTGTATTCTGTAGGAAGTGTTGTTCGCTCAGACCTCATATGTATTATATTTTATCCCCACTGGGTCTGAGCATTTCAGAAATATAAGTACTTCTACACAAGAATATCCCCAAATATAACTACTATTTTAAATCACATCATTTCATATGCAAGAAATGTTGACACCTGTATGCCACTAAGGTTGTCAGAGCCTTAGATGAAGTGAGATACAGTGTTGAAAGTACTGCTAACCTGGATTCTTTTCTTGAATCCAGAACCATCTTCCTGGGAAATCATGCACAAGTGCAAATAATTTAATTTTTCTATGCCTCAATTTTTTCATCTGTAAAAGAAATTGTATTACATGCTTCAGAAAGTCTTTTCCACCTCTAGTAATATATGCACTTTAGTTGGAAAGAGTCTTGTGGCAAGCTTACATAGCAGAGACTACTCTGCTTCTTCTCTACCTCCCCATTTCCTTTTTCTCTAACAATCTGAGCACATTTTCTCTCTCTCAGCCTACACCAAAGTAAAACAAAGAACTGCAAGAGCAAGTTCTTAGATGTTTCAAGGCTGGGCTTTCATCTCCCAGATACCTGGTAAGACTGAATTTATATTAAGAAAAGTAGAGGGAGCAGTTGTAAATTGAATGGGAGAAGGGCTGATGGTAGGAATTAGAGGAATTCAACATGAGTTAGGGGAAAAAGGATAATTTTTTGTGTTGGGTCAGGAGTGGAGTTGTGGAGACTCAATATTTGAGATACCTTCAGGTGTGGACTCCCGCTCCTACCATTGACAGCCTGCTGTTCAACAGTCCTGGGCACATGCAATTCTTCCCTCTGACCTGGGCTTGGACACCTTGTGTGGAGACAGGGCATGAGGGAGATCACTGCCTCATGACAAGGGTGAAACCAAGCAGAAGAGTTGGATATTTCTATCTGATCAGGACAGCGGCGGAGTGGACACAATGCCATTGTTACACTCCCTTTCTTGTGAGAAGGGAAACAGACTTGTAGAAACATGTGTTCACCAGATTGCTAAGGCAAGTACCACAAAATAGGTTGGCTTAATAACAAGAAATTATTGGCTCACAATTCCAGCGGCTAGAGGGCTTGCTTCCTCCTGGCATTGCAACATCTGGCTGGCCAGCAACCCTTGGGTTCCTTGCCTTTCCAGTCCAGTGATGATGTTCTCTCCTTTCTGGTTCAGGTTCCCACCTACTTCCTGCCTCTGGCTCCTCCCTGTGGCTGTCTCTTTATAGGTCTCCAGTAATAGGATTAAGACACACCTTGATTCAGTTGGCCACACCTTAACTAAAAATAGCATCTTCAAAAGGTCCTATTTACATTGGGTTCACACACACAGGAATGGGATTAAGATTACGAGCACATTTTTTTTTTCTTCTGGGGTATATAACTCAGTCTACCATAACTAGGAAAAAGAACAGTCTTATATAAGATATTCATATCAATTACAATAATTCGAAAGTTTTTTTCCCATTAAATATTGTTTTGTTCAGTCTCACAATTCTGTGACCAGTCTTTTACTATCAAGTCTAAATGGCCAATTGAGAAAAACGTTCTGAGACCTTTTTTCCATCATTGATTAAGACTGGGGTGGGAGGAATTATGGATAATATTCATTTAGCCTTCTGAGCTGTCTAGGCAGATGTGGTGACCTTGCTGGCTTGTCCACTGCATTGATGACACTCACAGTTATTGCCTGTCTCATATCACTAACAGCACAATGGCCAGAGAAGGATAGACAGAGAAGTCTCAACACACATGTGCTTTCCAGGAATATATCAACAATGGCAGCCTCTCTAGACTCCAAGAATTTGGAGTTATCTTCTAGCATCTTACTAGATCAGTGATCAATTTTCTTCAGCTCAACAAACTTGCAAGCAATGTGATCTGAGCAATAAAACCAGCTGTTCAATTCCTAGGTCATTTTTGCTGTCAGTGGCTACAATGAATATCTCCTACAGATACCTTCTTGACATTGAAGTCCACTTTGTCCCCAGGAAGATCTTCACTTAGAGCTTCAAGGTGCATTTCAACATACTCAGTTGTAACATTGACTAAAGCAATAGTGACCATCTTGCCAGGTTTGATAACACCCATCTGCACTTAGCTCAGGGAAACTACCACTATGACCAATTTTGTCGACATCCTGGAGGGGCAGGTACAAAGCCTTGTCATTTGGAGGTATTGGTGGCAGGATGCAATCCAGAGCTTCAGGCAGTGTGATTCCACTGGTATTGCTATACTTATGGTTGGCTTTCCATTCCTTGATCCAAGGCATGTTAGCGCTTGGCTCCAGCATGTTGTCACTATTCCAAACAGAAATAGGTTACAAATGCTTCTGTGTCAGGGTTGTAGCCAATTTTCTTAATGTAGGTGCTCACTTCCCTAAGGATTTCTTCATGTATCTTCTGGCTCGTTGGAATCCATTTTAATACCAACTTCTAGTAGTTTCATACCCAGTGTGTAAGGCAGAAGGGCATGCTCACAAGTCTGCCCATCTTGGAGATGCCAGCTTCAAATTTACCAACACCAGCAGCGACAATCAGGACAGTATAGTCAGCCTGAGATGCGCCTGTAAGCACAATCTTCATAAAAATCTCTGTGTCCCAAGGGCATTAATGATGGTCACGTAATGCTTTCTGATCTCATATTTCCACAGAGATAGCAATGTTAATAGCATGCTCACATTTGGCTTTTAGTTTTCTAAGACCCAGGCATACTTACTTGAAGGAGCACTTTCCCATCTCAGCAGCCTCCCCACATTTTCAGATGGTTTCTTTGTCAAGTTTACCACATTTGGAGATCAGATGACCAGTAGTGGTAGAGGTGGGTCTAGAGGATGATCCTTTTCATTCTTTCTGTTTTTCAGTATTTTCTAGTTTTATTTTTATTAAACCTGTAATTCTTTTAAAATATATTTTAACAAAAATTCCCCCAAAAAGGTAGAGAAAGTCACTGATATTCTCTCTCCCTCTGTCTCTCTCTCTTTCTCTGTCTCCCCTTCCCTCCCTTTTTTGTGTATGTGTGTGTGTGGTTATGTTTGTGTCTGTCTCTCCCTTATTTTATAATGAAGAATAGCTGAAATATCTTCTATAACAATCCGGCTTTTACATTTAGAGGTCAGGAAACCTACTGTGAAGTTTTGGTGTCTCTCTCAGACTTAGCCTGAGCTTAATGATGTTCATGTTGAATTTTCTTGCCTCCAATGTGAAGTAACACATTATGTAATTTTTTTATATAGTTGGTGCTAGATAAATTTCAAAAAATATGATAATAGATTAGCTTGCTTTTTGATCTGCTTATAGTTTATTTCTGGGAAGAAGGCAAGTGACTGGAATACATATTTCACAAGAATCCTTTCTGCAATAAAGTAAATCCTTACTTGGATGCAATTACCTGTACAATAACTTCCTTTTCACATTAGTGTATGCCAAAAAGTCTGCCCTTGCAATTAGTGACTTCCCTTTGCAGAGCTAAATGTTACTGGACAGCCTTCTATAATTCTTTGCCGTAAGCAGTCACTGCTGGCGTCAAGACCTCTACAAGGTGTAATGTAAACTCAGCGTTATTGTTTCCATAGTAGCATGACTCTCTAGTGCACTCATATTAACAATTGCAGCCACTTCTGCCAACTAAGTCTGATACCTTCAGATGAGAACAGATGGCTAAGTAGTCTACTTCAGCTATCAGAATGTTTCAATGAAATCGTTTTTCTTCTCTCCTTCAAAACTATCCTTGAATTCCTACGAAGACATTTTTGATTAAGTGGAAGTGAGATGTATTTAAATATCTGGTCTTTACACAACCATACAAATACCATTCGGACCTTTATCCTTGCCGCAGGTATACATAAACACTAGAAAATGAATGAAACAGAAAGCGATACAGCATTAACAAATACTCTAACAATAATTTCCATCTTGTCTGTCTCTCTTCTAATGCTTGTATGACCTTGAGAGCAAGATTCTAACCAGTCCTGT